>JAHKKF010528127.1:14168-25542 GCA_019740295.1 Labeo calbasu | reverse complement strand
TATATATATATATGAAGAGTTCAGATATATATATTTATATATATATATATTAATTAATCTTTTCCAATAACGTTAAATAGATTTGTACCTCTTATGGGCATTTTAATTTTTAAAAAGCCATTTTTCTAAAAGTGTGTATTATCTTTTGAGTCAAATTCTTACATTTGGGCTGTTACCAAGCAAATGAAATCAGTATCAACAAAATTCGTCTTTGCAATGCAAGGGAAACACAGAAGTGCCATTTAGATGTATTTACACACTGCTTAATGTAGGTCATAAGTGCATTTAACCTGCAGTTACAAATGCATAAATAATGTTTAGATATTTTAAACATAAAACGTTGAATAATGCTATCTGAAATGATTTAAATAATAAAAAGATACTTTAAATGTGGAATTAAAACCGCCAGTAGGTGTCAGTAAGTCAGTTAATAAGTGAGTCATCGCGATTGAACCGAATCATTTAAACGGTTGAATCATTCAGGAACGAAACACCATCATGTTGCTCAGAGAGGCAAAACGGTGCTGTGGCTGTGTTTGGAATGATTTTTGTTGGCGAAATAGAACAAAACAGGCAATATTCTGTCTAAAACGTAAGTCTCTTAATTTTTGTCTATAGAACTGTTGTAAAAAATCAATATCACATTTGTAATTATGGTAATTTTTGGAGAAGAAAACAGCACTCTTCGTGTGATATGAACTATATGAAGTGGGATAAATCTATACATTTTCTGTCCCCATGTCTTGAATTTGTGATCATTCTAAATGCATTTTAATACGTTGTAGGTGTTTTGAATGTTTTTTGCAAAATGCTTGGTAATGTCAAATTGAACATCGTTATTGTCTACAATTACGCTATTATCGCAGATGATATATATCGCCCACCCCTACGCGTTACTTATGCGTTACCCCAACACTGGCAATGAAGTAACAATTTGTCAAGTTATACCTAGGATGCGTTACCTGTGTTGAATTTTATGCTTTTGTGTGCAGTACTAATTTAAAAACTGGCATATTTGAGCATATTTTCACCGTGTAAATCTGAAAGTCAAGCTTTAAATATCCTTGTACAGAATGTGTAAGTTGGTGACGGACCACGGACATGGAATTTTACAGAGGATCATCTCCTCCTCTCCTTTTCCTGGTGCCATGCCAGACTCATGCAGCCTTGCATCCATGTGCAACAGGTATGAATAAACATAGAAGTAGTCCTGTATAAACCTCCTGCTATAACCTGCGGATCCTTGGAAGGACACGAGGTCCTTGATGTTTCTGGGTCACGGCCAGGTAGCAAGGGTGGAAATCTTTTCAGGACCTGTCTCCACTCCATTCCTCAAAACCGCATGGCCGAGATATTTGACTAATGTCCAAAAGTATGGCATGTCTCAGAGGACAGTTACATTCTTTCAGTGTACTGAATCCTCAAAACAAGCAATTCTATATTCCTAGACAAACATGGCATTGGCAGAAGAGGCTTAAATGTTTGAGGATTCATGCTGTTCAGCTTTACATCACATTCTGGAAGGTGCTAGACTCATTTGTTGGTGTAACGAAGGCAGATTTAATGTGGGTTGTTTTCACTAGATTTATCTTGACTACTTTTATCTACATCTGTGAAATGGAAGCACTGACTGTGGCAAGGGACTTTCCTCAAAGTTACACAACTGTAAGTCTTTTATTGTCTGATTGTTTGATTAAACATCTGAAAACCTACAACTAGCCTGATTGCGTCACTCTTGTTATTTACGACTGTAGTGGGAGATGTCAAGGGGCTTTTGGCATTTGCTTCTTTAGGGTGAAGTGCATAATTATGTGTCACTAATGTGTCTGACCACCTGTGCTTTCATTTCTAGTTTCTAGTTGAGAAGCAAGCTGACACTTGACCCTCATAAAATCGCTTTGACATTTAATTAAGTTAAATACAAGTGCATAAATTGTGATAAGGCACTACGATCAGCTCATCATTGGGTGATAAAAGTTCGGCCATTACAGTTCATTCTCACTGTCATGTGCTACAGAGGACACTGTGTTCTTTACGTGCTTTGCTTTTTTTTATCTCACTTTTTAGGTTTTGTGTATCAAGATCTTGTCAGGTGCCAGCTTCAATACAGGGTTAAACAGATGTTCACACACAGAAAGAGCTGTCATTGTAAAAAAAAAAAAAAAGTGATAGGCTGTTGAGTTATTTCACATGACGATTTAAATAATTTCTATAGCATCATCTCATTTTCAACTAGTTTTCCAACACTGCTGTAGTTAATTCATAAACAGTTGAGGTGAAAAGTTTACATAACCTGTTCACACCTGGCAAAATCTGCTAAATGTTTATCATTTTACCAAAATAAGAGGGATCATACAAAATGCATGTTATTTTTTATTTTGTACTGATCTGAATAAGATATTTAACATAGAGGATGTTTATAGTCCACAAGAGAAACTAATAGCTGAATTTATAAAAATGACCCTGTTCAAAAGTTTACATACACTTGATTCTTAAAGGAGAAGTCCACTTCCAAAACAAAGATTCACATATAATGTACTCACCCCCTTGTCATCCAAGATGTTTGTGTCTTTCTTTCTTCAGTTGTAAATAAATTATGTTTTTTGAGGAAAAAAAATCATAATTTTTCTCCATATAATGAACTTCCAAAATGAGGTTTAAATGCGGCTTTAAACGATCCCAAATGCGGTTGTAAACGGTCCCAGCTGAGAAAGAAGGGTCTTATCTACTATAACGATCGGTTATTTTGATAAAAATACTACAATTTATATACTCTTTAATGTCAAACGCTCGTCTCGTCTTACTCTGCCTGAACTGTTTTTTTCCGGTTCATGACAGTTAGGGTATGTCAAAAAACTCCCATCTCATGTTCTCCCTCAACTTCAAAATTGCCCTATATCGCTGTTTTACCTTTTTTGTTAAGGGTGTTTGATCTTCTTTGCATGTTCACTTTGCAAAGACTGGGTCGGTACTTCTACAGCGATGTAGGATGATTTTGAAATGATTTTTGAATTAAGGGAGAAAATACGATTGTAGTTTTTCGACATACCCTAACTGTCTTGAACCAGAATACACAGAGTTCAGGGAGAGAAAGACAAGACGTGAGTTTGAGAATAAAAAGTATTTAAATTGTACTTTTTTAATGAAAATAACAGATCGTTTCGCTAGATAAGACCCTTCTTCCTCGGCTGGGATCGTTTACAACCGCATTTGGGACTGTTTGAAACCGCATTTAAACTGCATTTTGGAAGTTCAAAATCGGGGAACCATATCAGTCCATTATATGGAGAAAAATGCTGAAATTTTTTTACCTCAAAAAACAATTTATTTACGACTGAAGAAAGACATGAACATCTTGGATGACAAGGAGGTGAGTACATTATCTGTAAATCTTTGTTTTGGAAGTGGACTTCTCCTTTAATACTGTGTTGTTACCTGAATGATCCACAGCTGTTTTTTTGTTTGTTTGTTTGTTTGTTTGTTTGTTTGTTTGTTTTTGTGGAACCTGTAGGATTTTTTCAGAACAGTGGGCAGTTTAACTGTTCAGGACACACAAGGCACTCATGAACAACTATTACTAAACAAAAAACACAGCTGTGGATCATTCAGGTAACAACTCAGTATTAAGAATCAAGTGTATGTAAACTTTTGAACTGGGTTCAGCTATTCAGCTATTACTCAGCTATTATTTTCTCTTGTGGACTATATGTAAATATCTTTTATGTGAAATATCTCATTCAGGTCAGTACTAAATAAACAATAACCTGCATTTTCGGTAAAATAATTAACATTTTGCATATTCTGTAAGGTGTAGGTAGGGTGACCACCCGTCCCACTTTGAGTTGTACCGCACAGCATTTTCACCCCTTCCCACACGTCGCATATTGAGAAAATGTCCCACATTTTCACTAGTCTGTTGTTTTTGTAATTATCATATTAAGAAAACATCCATGCGTTCTTTTGCCTTTTTAAGAAAGCTTTTTATTTGTTATTTTTGTGGCGTAGTTTCAGCGCAAAGGATTTTTGGGAGCGCATCAAAATGCACAAGCACAAATCTCTTCTCTCGCAGGTGGTTTCTCTTTACTCTTATAAAAAAGATGCGCTTTCTGTAGTTTGCAAATGCAAGCTCAGAGAGATAAATCAGCGCATATGACAACGGATGTAATCATTTACATAGCATAACAGTAGAAAATGTATCTGTCTCACACGTGTCCCATTGTCCCGCAAAATCACATCTATGTCCCGCAACAGATCTAATGCAAGGTGGACACCCTAAGTGTATGTAAACTTATGACCTCAACATTACAGTTCAAAACACACATGCGTTGTGGTACTATCGTGAATGTGCAACCTCATGAAATTGGTTTAGTGAGTGTCTACAGTGTGTAAAACTGTAATCGAGGCACAGAATGGCCACTTTTGAAGAAGATAAAGTGTACTTGTGATTTAAAATATACATATACAAAGTGTACTATATAAGTTATGAGAGTGAGTGAGTGAGTGTGTGTGGTCTTGGTATTCCCTATTTTATCCCCACAAAGAGTACATTTGGCTTTGTGGGGACATTTTCTTGGTCTCTATGAGGAAACAAGTTCATAAATCGTACAGAATGAGTTTTTTTTTGTGAATCAAAAAATGCTGAAAGGTTTGTGTGAAGTGTAGGTTTAGGGTAAGGGGATAGAAATACAGTTTGTATAGTATAAAAATCAGTATGTCTATGGAGAGTCCCCATAAAACATGGAACCAAGTGTGCGTGTGTAGGTTAATGTTGTTTTGAGGAGGACTGAGGCAGCAGTCTGTTAACTATTTCACCGTTCATGTGAAACCCAAACCCTTTCAGCACATAGCGATCAAGCCACACACACACACAAACACACACGCAGACTAACAGAAAGACATTCTCACCCTCTGTGCACCGTTACACTCTATTGCGCACATACACGCACACACACACTTTTGCGTCACCAAGTTTGTCTTGATAGTGTCTTTCTACTAGAGACTGATGTTTTTGTCTATGACAATACTAAAACAGTACAGAAGTGTCATTATGCAGATCTGACTTTTAATGATTGATTTGTTACAATAAAAATATTATACAATTAAAAAAATTGATTTTTAATATTTTATTAAATATTTCTATTTTAAATAATAAAATAATAATAATGCATATTTTAATAATAATATTAACAATGCATGTTCTTGTCATCAATAGTATAATAATAAAAATAATAATAATAATTATAATTATTATTATTAATGAAACATTATTATTAGTATTATTTATAATAAAATAAAAAATCTAAATATCAACAGATTGAAAATGTGAAATATATTTAGATTTATTTTATTTACATAATGATAATAACAACACATATCCTCAGTATTATTCTTGGTATTATATAAATAAATATTTTGTAAATATTTAATGTATTGATAATTAAATTTTATTTATTTTATTAAAAAAATTTTAAAATTAAAAATATTAAGAACAAAATAAAAATATTTATATAATTTTTTTTTTTATTTTATATATTTGTATTTTAAATAATTCAAATTTTAATAATGCATGTTCTAATAATAATGTTAATAATGAATATTCTCACTATTATCAGTGCTATTATTATTAAAACATGTATTTATTATTATTATTATTATTATTATTATTATTATTATTAATCTAAATATCAATAGATTCAAATGTGAAATATTTAATTTTATTACATAACAATAATAATGAGAATATTATTAATATTATTGTTAGTATTATATAAATAAATATTTTTGACATTTTAAATGTATTGATATTTTGATTTATTTAATGAAAGTATAAATATTTAAAATAAAATTAAAAATTTTTTTTTTACATGTATTTATATTAATTTAAATGTTAAACTTGTATTTAAAATATGTATATTTTAATAATAAAATAATAATAATATTAATAATGCTATAATAATTATACTGTTAACAATGCATATTCTCGTTATCAACATTTATAAAACATATGTATTTTTTATTATTAATAATACTAATAATCTATATAAAAATACATACAAATGTAAAATATGTATAAAACTGTAAAATATATTTATATTTATTACTTTTATACAATAATATTATAATTATTGTATAATACATTCTCATTATCGTTATTGTATGAATAAATAAATATAAATACATTTTACATTTTTAAAATATTTAATGTATAATTTGGTTTTATAACGTATCATTTTTGTATTATTTTTAATAATAATAATAAGGAATATTCTCATTCTTCTAAAAATATGCATGTAATACATGTAAGTTCATTTGTAATATTTCAAGATTTTATATTTTTATAATATAACTATAATTAGTATTAAAAATATAAAACTTAACAGTTTTAAGTATCAAAAGTTCCTTCTTTGTGCTTGAAAAGGAATGTATCTGCACGCGCACATACATACGCACGCAATCACGCAGCTCAGCGTTTGTGGTGTTGATTGGTGGGTGTAGGTAGTGGGCTGGAAGACCACCCCGGGTTAGACAGCCATTGAAGGGAGAACAAGTGTTTTTAGCTCCGGGGAAGGAGAGAATAGAGGAAGAGAGAGCAGCGTCTTAATGAATAACTGCTCTGCCTCGGTGTCTTTCACCTCACGGCCTACGGGGAGTCCTCCCCCCCGACACACACACACACACACACATCGCTCTCTTTCTCTCCACGGCCCTTTTTTCTTTCTCTTTATCCTCATGCGGGATTTTCATTGCACATCAGTACGGCCAACTCGTGCACCACAGCTTTGTTGCCTACATCAATACACACGTCTTTATGTGTGTGTGAGTGAGGAGGGAGCTGTAATGCATAGCTGATCTTTATCTGTCATCAGAGACGCTGCGAGAGATTCCTTATGGATGGGCCTCACCTCACTGCATCACAATTCATGCTTGTTCTTCTCTGATAAGTCATCAGATATCTAACCTAGTGCTTCTGCTGCAGACCCTGGTTCAACTCGAAGCTCAATTTTACAATTTACGTGCGGTCAAAAACTGATATGTGGCCATAGAAATGTGTTAACCTGTGTTTATTTTGGAGTAGTCTATTGTGAATGTTTGTTCACAGTTTGTATTGAATGTGGTGAGACCCTGAATATCTTTCTATTTCTACGTGTTTGTCCTTGTGAGCTCTACTCGGAAACAAACATACAGCATGAGCAGTGTAGTCTGATTTGTGAACGCATAACCTTCTTTAGGACGCTTCTTTTAATTAGTCGTTCAAGTACGATTCATTGGTTCTAACTGATAATTGTCGGCGTAATGAATCCTTCACGAAATATATTTACACTGAGTCGATCAATGTGATTCTTGAATCAACATGTGACCGTATTTACTGAAGTGCATCTCAAACAGAAGAACTTGTGAAAACTGTGGAGCAAGGCTATTATAACTAACTGAAACTAAAACTATAACCAAAAAAACATTTTTTTTTTTTTTGCTTGAAATAAAAGAAAATAACATTCTCGTTCTTATTAATATTGATGTACTAAAATAACTGATTAACTAATAAAATTACAAAATTTAGGAAAAATGATATAAACATAGTTTATAAACAAAATAAAGAAAAAAAATGAAGAAAAAGAAAAAACTTTAAAAAATGACAAAAACACACCATAAAATTACTAAAACTAATTAAAAAGGTAAAAACTATGTGATATGTTTTTTTAAAAATTAAAATAATAAAATGACAAAAACGCCCCATTAAAAGTTAGCATTATATAGACATATTAAAAACATTATTATTATTATTATTATTATTATTATTATTATTATTATTATTATGCAATAAAATAAAATGACAAAAACACACCATAAAAGTACTAGAACTGAAATTAAAAATGAGTATTGTTGTTGTTGTTGTTGTTGTTGTTGTTGTTGTAAATAAATAAATAATGATGATGATGATAATAATAATAATAATAATAATAATAATAATAATAAAATGACAAAAACACCATAAAAGTACAAGAACTGAAATAAAAATGAGTGTTATAGTCATATTAAAAACATTATTGATGTTTTCTTTTTCTTCTTCTTCTTCTTCTTCTTATTGTTGTAAATAAATAAATAATGATGATGATGATGATGATGATGATGAATAATAATAATAATAAAATGACAAAAACACTATAAAAGTACAATAACTGAAATAAAAATGAGTATTATAGTCATATTAAAACATTATTATTGTTGTTGTTGTTGTTCTTACTGTTGTTGTAAATAAATAAATGATGATGATGATAATAATAATAATAATAATAATAATAATAATAATAATAATAATAATAGTAAAAAAAATGACAAAAACACCATAAAAAAGCAAGAACTCAAATAAAAATGAGTAGTATAGTCCTATTAACAACATTATTATTATTTTTTTTTGTTCTTGTTGTTGTTGTTGTTGTTGTAAATAATGATGATGATGGTGATGATAATAATAAAATGACAAAAACACCATAAAAGTACTAGAACTGAAACAAAAATGAGTATAGACATATTAAAACGTTGTTGTTGTTGTTAATAAATAAATAAATAAATAATGATTATAATAATAATAATAAAATGACAAAAACACACCATATAATTAATAAAACTAATAAAAAGGGTAAAAACTATATAGACATATTTCAAAAATAATAATAATAAAATGACAAAAACACACTGTAAAAGTACTAGAACTGAAATAACAATTTGTATTATATACATTAAAAACATTATTGTTGGTGTTGTTAAAAAAAAAAAAAAAATGACAAAAATGCACCATAAAATGATTAAAACAAACTAAAGTGTAAAAACTATACAGACATATTTAAAATTATAATTATAATAATAATAAAATGACAAAAACACACCATAAAAGTACTAAAATGGAAAGAAAAGTTAGTATTATGTAGACATTAAAAATATTATTAGTGATAACAATAATAATAAAATGAGAAACACCATTAAAAGAACTAAAACTATATTATATAGACATATTAAATTATATAGTAGTAATAATAATAATAATAATAATAATAAAAAGACAAAAACGCACCATAAAAGTACTGGAATTGAAATAATGATTAGTATTATAGACATAAAAAACATTATTATTATTATTATTATTATTATTTTAGTAGTTTTACGGTGTGTTCCTGAAGTAAAATGGCTTCCAAATCAAAGAAGATGTTCACTAACAGTTTGACAGAGAAAGCTTAATTGGTTGCATAAAAAAAAGAAAGTTGACTAAGATGTGTATATGTTGTGATTATGTAGTTATTGACTGAACTGATAAAATATATATTGTATTTTATTTACTTGTGTGTATTTTTCGACATTTCATATTAGTGTTTGTGAACTGACATTCAGACACACTCCAGTCCGAACCAAAAAGCTCCAGTGTGAAGCAGCCTCTCAAAAGAGAAGTTGTTTGGATTATGAATGAGGAGATATCTGTGTCAAATCCACTGTCCCACACGTACACAAACACACGTCTGACACCCTGCAGCGGCTGTCACTTCTCTGACGGCGGTGAGATGCAGAAACTGATCACGTTTCGAAAGAAATGTGAGGAATGCGTTCTGCCCCACGACCATTTTCAGAGCCTGTTTATGCAGGAATGTTATTTTTACAACTTTCGCTCTCCCCTCCTCCTCCTCCTCCTCCTCCTCCTCCTCGTCCGTCTCTCCTTTACTGCACATCCTTCTAAATCCAGACGGGAAAGGAGAGAGAGAGGTGGGCTCTCCTGCAGTAAACAAAAAATGAGCTAACTTTGGAGCCGATTGACGAGAAGAGAGCTCGCTCTATTGTAAAGTGTTGCCGATATCCGTAAACAAAAGGCTCGTCGAAACAATGCCTGTTGTTTTAAGCAGCGCTGACGAAGCTCAACTTAGAAATTGTTTGTTGCTGACCGCGTCTGAAAGGGAAAAAGACAAGCGAGGGAGAGCAGATTTTAGTGTGCATATTTTCTCGTCATTAAAATAAAATCTACACTTGTTTGAAATACCGTTTGATTAGAGACTTTTAAATAGAAGTTCAGATGTTTCTGCGAGTGAGTAATTACGTTTTATTGTCAGCTTTAACTCATAAAAGTAAAAAGTAATTGAAGTTTGCACAAGTTTATGATTAAAGGTTTAAGCAATGCAACAGTTTCGACAAGTTATTTCAGTTACTTGTGACGCCACGGTTCTCGTCAGTTTTTTTTAAAACGTTCTACTTTGAAGTATAATTAGTGTCTTGAAACGTAAATATGAAGTTTAAAAGTTAGGGTTTGAAAAGATTATTTAATGTATTTAATGTTTTGTTATTTTTGTTCACCAAGCCTGCATTTCTTTGACCAAAAATGCAGTAAAAACAGCACATTTATGAAATAATTTTGTAATTTGAAATAACTATTTTCTATTTGAATATATTTTAAAATGTTATTTATTTCTGTGAAACAAAGACATATTAGAAACATTATTATTATTTATTATTATTATTATTACTATAAAGAACGTTCAACTTATTATTGATATTATTATTACTGCTATAAAAAAAGTAAGAATATATACATATAAAACAATAGCAAAACAATTCTAATAATATGTATAATACTATTAATAATAAAAATAATTTGCTATTTCTTTATAGTAATAATGATAGTAATAAATAAAATATTATTTAAAGTATATTATTATTATTATTAGTAGTAGTAGTAGTATAAAAATAATAATTAGAATTATTTGAACTTTCTTTAGAGTAATAATAATGATAGTAATACTAATAATGACAATAATGACAGTCATTATTATAACAATAAATTGAATTTTATTTTAGTAGTAGTAGTAGTAGTAATTACGATGATGATGATGATTATAATAATAATAATTATTATTATATTCAAATTTTTGTTATTGTTATATTACTACTATTATTACTATTAAGAATGTTCAAATTTTATTACATTTTATTTATTATATTTTTATATATTATACTTATTATAATTGTTGTTGTTGTTGTTGTTACTATTATTATTATAAGTATAAAGAAAATAAAGAATTATTATTATTATTATTATTATTATTATTACTACTACTACTACTACTACTAGCACTATAAAGAAAATTATTATTATTAATATAAAGAAAGTTCAAATTATTGTTCTTCTTCTTCTTCTTATTATACTTATTATAATTATTATTACTATTATTATCATTCTTATAAAGAACGTTCATATTATTATTATTATTATACTTATAATATTGTTGTTGTTGTTGTTATTATTATTATTATTATTATTATTATTATTATTATTATTATTACTAGAAATAAAGTTCAAATTGTTGTTGTTGTTATATTATTATTATTATTATTATTA
>JAHKKF010528127.1:0-14118 GCA_019740295.1 Labeo calbasu | reverse complement strand
TATTATTATTATTATTACTAGAAATAAAGTTCAAATTGTTGTTGTTGTTATATTATTATTATTATTATTATTATTATTATTATTATTATTATTATTATTACTATAAAGGTCAAATAACAGTGTTTATTTGAATTTTTTTTTTTTAAATGTAACATTATAAATGCCTTTACTGTCATTTTTGAGCAATTTAATGCATCCTCACTGAACAGATGATTTCTTTACCCCAGACTTTTATTTTATTTATTTATTTATTTATTTTTCTATTTTAAGTCACTAAAATATATATATTTGGGAAACAAAATCATTAAAGGGTCTGTTCACATTTTTGTTACTGGTGCAGTTTTACCAAGAAATAAGAGGTAGCTCATCTCAAGCATTTGGCACAAATATGCAATGGAAAAAAAAAAGTTCAAACAAAAATACAGTTTTAATAAACAATAATACAAAATACGAGTTCTCAGTTTACCCACCCAAGTTAATTTTGGACTACGTCTGTACGAGTAATTTTAGGAAGCGCATGAGTAAGAATGCTGAACGGATGACAGAATGAAAGAATAAAAGACTGATTGAGATATAAAGCAGAGACATTAAAGCGCTCTAATAGAGAGAAATGTTTGAGGGATGCGGTAGGGAGCGGAGAGAGTGCGGGAGAGCGAGGAAAAGAGTTGGCACGTTGCCTTCTGGCAGGATGCCTGCTGCTCTGGAGCTCTGTGTCACCACCAGGACTCCCTGCCAGAAGGGGTTTCCCCTGACTCACCTCAACACACACACACACACACACCATTCACAGTCACATCAACATCAACCCACAATGCGAACCCCACAGCTACCGAAATATTTTGAAGCTCTTATCTATCTGCACTCTGCTCTGACTCTCTATCCTCAAATCACCTGCTTATTTACATTTATGTGGAAACCAAAAAGCCCCAGTATCTCATCTTAAACTTGTGTTTTCAGCATTCACGAGGGGAATCCCTGAGGAAATCAGAAAGGCATCTGGCAGCGGTGTCTTGAACTCCACGGATGCCATTTCCTGTTATCCGGCGCTTGTAGCTTCTGATAGCCAAAATCAGACTTAAAGCAAAACACCCCTTCGAGTAAACATCGGCATGTTTGCTCTGTCATTGTTCGGCCGCAAATTAGATCAGGGAGGGAACCCGTTTTAATTGCCTTTGTTTTTGTGAAGCCTGTTAATTTTCTTTTCCCTCCTTTTCTCTCAGGCGTCGTTAAGTGGGGTCCGTGTGTTGGCCAGATGTCTTCGTGCTACAAGTATATTGAGAGCTTTTTTTCACAGTGAAGAAAGGATGAATGAAAGGGGACGCGGATAGTGCCGTTTGCTCTGTGGCGTTTGTGCACCGAGGGGTCAACGGTTATAAAATCAATGGAGCGGAAACGTTTCTTGCTGACTTTTTAGATTTACACGGACGTTTTTGAATGTGGTGTTTGTTCTGAATTACAAAACGGATAGTTGGAGTCG
Source organism: Labeo calbasu (assembly GCA_019740295.1). Taxonomy (NCBI): domain Eukaryota; kingdom Metazoa; phylum Chordata; class Actinopteri; order Cypriniformes; family Cyprinidae; genus Labeo; species Labeo calbasu. The sequence continues at coordinate 12,641 of JAHKKF010528127.1, read as the reverse complement.
TGCTAAAGTACACAATATGCTAACAGCTTTGATGCTAAATCACCTCGGCACCCATGAAGCCAATTATTAACCTTGTTTAACTCATTTTGGGGTCATTTTTCCTCATTAAACAACATTTTGATTACATTTTTAATATATTTTTAGAAATGCAGTAACTATCTTAGAAAAACAATAAGGCTAATATATTCAGGTATTGTTAATATCGTCAGCTGTTTAATCATGACTGTATTCACAATAGAACACAAACTTGAATGCGATATTGCTTAAAGGGATAGTTCACCTAAAAATTAATATTCTGTAATTACTCGCCTTCATGTCGTTCCAAACCCGTAAGACCTTCGTTCATCTTCAGAACACAAATTAAGATATTTTTGATGAAATCCAACAACTTTTTAACTCTGCATAGACATTAACGCAACTTTTAAGGCCCAGAAAGGTAATAAGGACATCACTAAAATAGTCCATGTCCACAAAGCTACAAGAATACTTTTGTGCACAAAGAAAATAAAAATTTTATTGAACAATTTCTTCTCTTCCATGTCAGTCTTCGACGCATGCGAGTAAGTGACAGCTGAATTTATATTTTGGGTGAACTATCCCTTTAAATGTTGCAGTTGTGCCTGTATTTATACACTGTCATGTATACTTTAGAAAGGTGTTCTGCTGTGACTTTATGTATCTGTTCTGTCATGTTGCTGGGAGAGACTTTCATTGGAGCGTTTGTGGATGGCGTGATTAATTGTTTTTTGGCAATCCCACCTCAATAGAACTTTAATCTGTTTATTTTTCTTTAAACCCACATATGTGCCCGCGTTAACCACAGGAATGGCACACGAAGGGAGAGGGAGGGAGAGAAAGCGAGATAGCTGTGCTGTGTGTTTTTGTTGGCATCATACAGTAGACGGAGGAGCTGTTGTAGCACCTTTGTGTTTGTTAGTTAATCACAGGCAAATTAACTATTGTTATTTTTGAGCTGAAAGTTGAGCTGTACATTTTCATTATTGCTAACACTTTCTTTTTTCCTCAGGTTTGTTAGTAAAATGTGGTCTGATTTTCAGTTTAATTTTTTATACTTGTAAGTCATCACCCATGATATCCAGATTTTGTTGTATGACTTAAGGTATAGTTCACCCAAAAATGAAAGTTAACCCATGATTTACTCGCCTTCCAGTCATTCTAGGTATGTATGACTTTATTCTTTCAGACGAATACAATTGGAGTTATATTAATAAATGTCCTGGCTCTTCCGAGCTTTATAATGGCAGTGAATGGGTGTTGAGATTTTGAAGTGCATCCGTCCAACATAAAAAGTACTCCACACGGCTCCAGGGGGTTAATGGAGGCCTTCTGAAGTGAATCGACGTGTTTAAGAAAAATATCCATATTTAAAACTTTATAAACCGTAATCTCTAGCTTGACTGTTGTACGTGTGCTCATGAGAGAGCATCAACCTATTCTACTAACCCTAAACTTAACCTAACAGTCTGTTCTGAGAGTTAGTAGACATGTAGTTGCAAATTAATGAGAATTAGTTGACATGTAGTTGCAAAATTACTTATAGTTAGTAGAATGTCTAAAGTGGACTATCAAAATAAAGTGTAACCTGTTTTTTTTTAACCCAAATGCTGGGTTCAGCCTGTTGGGTCATTTTATTGGGTTGTTTTTAATATTTTTACCCAGGTTCTGGGATATTTTTAACCCAAATGCTTCAGTTTCAGCTATAAGTGAAACGGAAGGCCACAGTCTGAAGTTCGCAGTTACATCAGCGAACAGCAGCCCTTCAGATTTCGGCACGAGAATTAGCGCTATTTCAGTAAAAAGCGATTACAGAGAACGGGTAAATACATTAAAATTAAAATACTGCTTTTAAATGTTACATTTTTTCTCTAAAATGCTTGTTAAGCGAGTCTAAATGTAATATTGTAAACTATGCTGTATTCACCCAAATAAATTAAATTAGTCTTGTACTTGTCCATGTGTTCTTACTTAATAATAAATGTTCATCTTTTGATTATTGCTGTTGCCTCTAGTAATTCTGTGTGTGTTTTTTGTAAGTTTCAGTCCATTTTAAGTCAGCAATATTAATAATTTTTAAACAATAGGTGACTTAAATAAAACAACCCAGCGCTGGGTAAATATTGGACAGAACACATGCCGGGTCATTTTGACCTGGATGGTGGGGTTAAATGTTTGTACCCAACATGCTGGGTTGCTTTATTTAAGTCAAATATTGTTTAAAAATGATTTAAAAATGATTATGTTGATAGGTTAAAAAGGGCTGGAAATTAAAAATGACACACAGAATTACAGAGGCAACAGCGATAAACAAAAGATGAACATTATTAAGCAAGAACACCTATGAACAAAAATATAAGACAAATTAATTTTATTCGGGTGAATACAGCATAGTTTACAATATTACATGCATTTAAACTCGTTTAACAAGCAGTTTGACAAGTCAACATTGAATTGGGCTACTTTAACACTGTTGCCGCAGGTTGTTTTTCATGTCTGTGGTTTGAAGTGACCCCTGAAATGCGATTGGGCTAGTTTTGGCCTAGTTTTGTGTAACAAATGGGCGGGTTTTGTTATGAAAACCTGGCAACCCTGAGCAAAATCCAGGTGACCACAGTGAAACGATCGCTGCTGATGCAGTTGACTGACATCTTGTCCTTGTATGTTGCGTTGCATAAAATAGTGTAATTTACAGCACTTTATTAATTAAACAAAATGTATACAAACATTTATTTCCCTGAAGAAGTGCACCAAATCGGCATTCAGCAGTGCTGAGATCTGCTCTGTCCTGTAGAGGACGCAAAAAGGCCGCGCTCTGACTGCAACTCAGCAACTGGGTTGTTTTGTCGGAGACAGGCTCAAGCCAATGATTGTGTAGAAAAAGTAAACCAGCATTAAAAATGACCCAAGCAGCTTAGTTACAATAAAACTACCCAGCACCTGGATAATAATATTAAAAACAACCCAACAGGCTGAACCCAGTGCAGAAAATTACAGCTTATGAAGTTTTAAATATAGATATTTTTCTTAAACACATCGATTCACTTCAGAAGGCCTTTATTAACCCCCTGGAGCTGTGTGAAGTACTTGTTATGATGGATTGATGCACTTTATTGGACTTTAAAATCTCAACAGCCATTCACTGCCATTATAAAGCTTGGAAGAGCCAGTACATTTTATTAATATAACTGACTGTATTCAACCTGGCATCCCTGATCTGAAAGTACCATAGCTATGAGCAAAGTCTGTGGCAGCCAAGCAACTGCCATTGCAATGAAAGTAAACACTAATGGATAGCTTTCACCATGTGTTTAAAAACAACTAGGGATAGAAATTAATATGCATATTAAAAATGCTATCCCTCCTGAAAAAAACAATAGACACAAAATTTGTAATGGTGTTACTGGTTATAATGGGACTTGGTTTAACGAAAACTGTAATGGACCCTGTTGGTCTCTACTGGTAATTGGTTACCTTCTATTGGTGGCTTGTTAAAACCGATAAATTCTAATGGAGTATGATCCAAAACACACTACAGAAAACCATTTTTTAATGGTTTTAGTGGTTAAAAGTTGATGGTTTGTAATGGTATTTGTAGTGGAAACCATTAGAATTTTCTGTTATGAAAACTTTGTTGTTGTTTTTTTTTACCAGGTATCATATAACTGCAAAAGACTTGAAATATAGTGCATACATGTTGCTATAGTCATCCACTTGTCACTGTGAGATTCTTTTGAAGAATCACACAGTGCACTTTACCACTTCCCTTAGCGATTGTGAAGAATGCAACGCACCAATCAAATCTTTTCTAATGAGACAAACACAAGGCAGATGAGGTAAACTGGCCTGCTGTAACGGTCAACCACAGCGGGGCTAAGTATAGCTGCGTTTCCCTGTGTTTGTGCCCAGGCTGGTGGATGTGTTTAATGTGGAGGGGGGCGGAGACGGTGCAGATTGTGGCCACATCCCGTGCTGGTAGCCAGGGCCAGTGCAGTGTAACTGTTGAGGGTTTGGCAGAGCTTTACCTCTGTGTCAGTAGGGTGGGAAGGGAGGGCAGCTTTCCGCTCTTCACGACCCTGCTAAGATCTCTGTACAGTCCAAACGGACACCGTTTGAGGAAGTGAAACCTGTCCGTCACAGAGAGCGTCGTGCGGGAGGGGTGAAAGGAGCGTGACCAGAATGTCAAACAGCTACGAGTGTTTGAAAAAAGTGCACTTGAAAATAAGCAAGTGTTGATTTGTAACTACAGATCCGACTGACTGGGACAAAGTGCGCATTGTGGTTTCTCACCAGCCCTCAGGTTAAAAGTTGTCTTTGTTTGTGTTTAAGCCCCTGAACGTGAAGATAACACGCACACACACACACACACACACACACACACACACGTACTCTCTGTCCCCCGCAGGTCTCATATCTGGCATCTCCTGTTGCAGTTGCTCCCCCTTCCTCTGCCTGTCATCCCTTGTCAATGTGGTCAGTAAAGCATGACTAGCCATCCTCCCCTCTGGAGTCTGTGTGACTATCACTGACCGAGAGCTCCTCCTTCCCTCCCTCGGTCCCTCTCTTTCTTTTTTTTTCTCTCTCTTTTTTTCTTTCTCTCTTTCCTCTTTCCTTCCTCTCTGAAATTCTTTTCTCTCACTCGCTCTCTGTGCCATCTGTTGCTTTGCTTAACTACCACACTCTCGTAATCTCACTCGTCTCCCTCTCTCAAACACGGCTGTTGTCACTTTAGCTCAGTATGGTGAACTCACAGGCTATTTTTGGTAACTGAACTTCTTTTTTTCCGGAACACGTTGAGAGTCGTGTGCCTCTGTGTTAATAAAACCCTCACAGACGTGAGACTCGTGAGGTCTGAGACTTGGGTTCACGTAGCCCGGTTTGTTTAATGAGTAAATGTCTCAATTTCTGTGTTTTTATTGGTTTCTTGTGACTTATTTATCTATGATTTCACTCATAAGTGAAACTAACATAGTCCGCATGTCAAATGGAATATAACTTTTGGTTTGTGATTTGAGCGAGTAGATTCTGTTTATTTGAGTCCAGGACAGGTGAAGTTTGTTTATGTGTGCAGGTCAAATCAAATCATCTTTCTTGTTTGTAAGTCCCTCCCACCTGGTGGAAGTTCACCAGAAGTGCACTCACTGACCTTTTGATGGGCTCTCTGATTGGCTAGATGTTTTGCAAACATTTGCATTTTTAAAAGTCACTCCATGACAGGAGTAGGCAGTACTAATTTCAGCTGAAATCATCTTCGTGTGTAGTGTAGTTTCATAAACATCCAAGAAAAGCCTTTGCAGTTCATTCTGCTTCAAGTCTTTCAACACTTTTCAGTGGAAATGAGATATTTGAGATTTTTTGTACTCAATATTCTTTCTATTTCTCCCAGTATTAAAACATATTTTGCTGGAGTCAATATTATATCTGTTTCTATTTAAATAAAATATTTGTAATACTGCAATAAGTGTCATACAGTAGTCTTAATAGCTGTAAGTTAAACAAAAAGAGTTACATAAAATGATCTTGTAAGTGTTACTCTTATTAATAGTTGAAAAAATTGTTGAAAATAGAGTTATGCCAACTTTACTCTATGTAAGGTTCAAAAGTGATGAGAAAATAGCATTGAATAAATCCACAATCTATTTATGCTAGTATAAATGACCAGGTACTTATAATTTGCACTAAAGTTTAGGTTTTTTAAATCACTACAGTACTGTGTTTAGTGGTTTGAATGTTTAAACAAAGGTCTAAATTTGCCACATGAGTGGTTAAAAAATGACAAGAACAAGACAGCAAATGAATTAAGATTTAAAAAGTATTTTTTTTTCCCTTGTGCTATTTTAAAAGTCATCTTAAGATTTTTAGTCACTTTAGGGCATAATGAATTTGTATTTTAAAGTTGATTATAATATGCAAAACGATATTAAGCATATCCACTTTCTTTAAGTACTATGTTCTAACATTGACTTCAATCTTTTGATACAGTGTACTTATTGTGTACATGCATTTTTTTTTACAGTGTACTGAGATTTATTTGTCATTTCTGTATTTACTTGTGCTGTTAATTGATTAACAAATTAACTTATTAATCACACATTTTTCTGAAATTTTTAAATATACTTTTATATTGCAATAATTTCACATTCAATCTTCAAATGAATGTAGAAACAACATAAATTCAGTTTATTTTTAATATTTGTTAAATATCATTTTTATGACTGAAGTTGAATATCTCTGATACCAATATTACTGATGTCTCTTGGTTTTTTCCCTAATATTTAACCATTGACTATAGCCATTCAACATTACAGTACAATTGAGAGCTATCAATTTTAACATTTATTAGACTTTAAAAAATGACTTCTAATATAAGTGAGCTTAAAACAATCTTCACATAAACCCATTATTTACCTGTGCCCTTCAGCAAGAATACAGAAATTGAATAAAGTTATCAAACACTAAATTCAAAATTAAATGCAGATGAATTCTTAAAGCTACAAAAGTTAGTGGTTTCCTCTGTTTTCTTTTGTTCTTTGATTAATAGACATGACAGCAGCTGGGTTATTAGATTATTTGGTTGCTATTACTTTAAGAGCTGCCGCTGTTGAACGTGACGCGGATCTGACACGCTGCTCATAGTTTCATTACGCTTTAATATAAAATGATAAAAGCAACAGTGTGCGTGCAATTGAAGTGCGCATACTACTACCACAGTATAACGGCTGACAGAACAGGTAAATTCGTTTTCACTGACATATGGCCTGACAACATCTCATCTAGCCACCATTCAGTGTTGTTCTACTAAAGCTGCCTCATCACCTGTACTGTTTCCACACTCGTTTGACTACACACTTAAAACTAAAGGTGCTTCATGATGCCATAGAAGAACCTTTTTTGTCTAAATGGTTACATAAGGAACCTTTAACATCTGAAGAACCTTTCTGTTTCACAAAAGGTTCTTTGTGGCAAAAGAAGGTTCTTCAGATTATAGAAAGGTAAGAAAGAGATGGTTCTTTAAAGAACCTTTGACTGAATGGTTCCTTGTGGAACCAAAAATGGTTCTTCTATGGCATCGCTGTGAAGAACCTTTTAAAGCACCTTTTTTTTTAAGAGTGTAGCACCTGGTGCTGAGGTGAAGTTGGAGTGGGCGCCTGAAAAGTCTCCCATGTTGTCGTAAAGACATTCTACGACTAAATAAATGCAATTCTTGTCAAGATAAAAGAGACTAAAGCAGCAGTTGTGAGCGAAGTGGTCAACCCCAGCCCCAGCCTGTGTTAAATATTTTTCAGTGCCGTTAAACTGGAAAATTTTGACTAGTTTTGACAGCACTAGTATTTACGTCTATAATTTCACTTTTTTCCAACCCCTAAACCTAACCACACCACTAAACCTGTTTCTAACCCTGCCTGATCTCATGACGAAAATGTACATGTGGGAATTTATTCGCAAGACGCGAAATACCCAAAAGTACATACCACTGCAATTTTCAACAGAAATGAACACTAGAGGCGGTAAAACAGTGAGCGCTTGTAATCGTTTTCGTACAGTTATGATTACAGCCTCATATGTGTCGCTTTCCGGACATAACAAGCTTGCTAGGTAGCTTAGCCGGCATGGAATTGGAATTAGGATGTGAAATTCTTTGGGTACAAATCCTGTGAAAAACATGACTCACGATGAAAGAGCTGAAAGATGAGTGATCAAAAAACGGCACGCTGGTATGGGGGTAACCATACGTAATTAGGGGAGTTACGTAATCAGATTATTTTTTTCAAGTAACTAGTACAGTAACGCATTACTTTTCAATTTGCAAGAAAATATCTGAGTTACTTTTTCAAATAAGTAATGCCGGTTACTTTTTTCCCATTTATTGATTCAAAGCTCTCCTGTCCCCATGTTGAGAGAAATCGGGAGTAAGATGCGAAATGTGAACGTTCATCAATTCATCTTACAAAAAACAGATTCAGTATTCCTCAAAATGAATAAAAACAGTGAAATGCAAACTCTAAATATGACTCAAACCTACAATAATTAAATGTCAAATAATACAAATTTAATCCCATTTTATAAACCAGTGTCTTTGCTGCTGACCTTCGATGATCCAATTCAACCATACTAATAAGCAAAAATTCCTCAAGAAAAAACAACATTTGTTCTTTTTTTTGTATTGCTGAAAAGTGTTGAACTTTCTTCTTCGACGTTCTACTGTACAGACGTGAATTTACTTTTTCTTCAGCCTTAGGCTTTTGGTGTAAAAGGGCTTTTACATTTGACAAAAATAGAACTTTTTATATTTAAAACAAACAAGCAAGTCCTGTCCAGATTTTAAAAGTAATGCAACAGTAACGTAACGCATTACTTTCCATAAAAAAAGTAACTAAGTAATGTAATTAGTTACTTTTTTAGGGAGTAACACAATATTGTAATGCATTACTTTTAAAAGCAACTTTCCCCAACACTGCTTGCGATTTGTCTTTTTACATCACATTCACTTTTGTTCATACTACCGGGTAGGTTTAGGTGTAGTGCAGATGGTACGTTATTTTAAAACTTCACGGAGCATTGGAGTTATAGCACTACTCAACGAGTCAGAACTGCGGTGACACATACAAAACCAATGTCACATAAAACGTACAGTATGTATGTTTGTTTGTTCCAGGAAAAAAAACGGACGCTCTTTTAGTGCCACTCAGTGGGCATTCACATTGAATATGTCACGAAACGCACATGGCGTATTTCGCGTCTTGCGAAAAATTTCCCACAGGTGTGTTTTCATCATGAGATCAGGTTGCCATAAGCTTACCTGTATCTCACCACAATAGCAGCAAGTGTTGTGCAATACAGCATGAACACAATAATGACATTGTACATAAAACTGTACATAAATACAAAAAACTGTTATTTAATTTCTGTGGCGATTTCTTTGAGTGCAGATTTCTTACGTATTTGTCTATGAGCACTGTAACAGTGTAATTGATCAGATTTTGGCCCACTGCCTGTATTTGACTGTCTCTGTGACCTTGAATTAGCTGTTCTCTCACTCTCTGCCTTTGGACAGAAGGGGTTAAACCTGCACACAGGAGGCAGCATGGTGTACACGGTGACCTCTGACCCCTGGGCCAGAGGAATGTGAAAACCCTTTAATCTCAAAACAAAACCTTAGACACACTCACGCAGCCAATATGGATGGCCGGTTCCCCCCTCTGTGGCAGCATTCAGTGAGCGTGAGTTTGTGTGGCCTACAGAGAGGATGGTCATATATAAACCACCCACCCCCACTAACTAATGTGTCAAACTCAAATGAAATGCTCAAACACTGTTTGGATCACCTGGATACACTTGTATACAGAAATGTTGGTCGCGTTTTAATGGGAAGATTTGTTGGGAATAGGTTGGATGTAGTGTCAGAATTGTTTGTTTGTGTGTGCATACAGCATGTGTGACGGATGGGATATATGCATGTGGAATGTTTGCGGTCGAGAAGCATAACAATGGCGCAGGGCTCCCTGGAGCAGTTGAATGGAGTAGTGTCACCCCTGCACCCTCCCCGCTGTGTGACGACTGCAGCAGCGCCACACAGCTGTCACTTCCTCTTATCCACATACATATGGATAAACACACTCCTTTAAAGTCAACATGATTTGTCATATACACTGCCATTCAATTTTGTATGTGTGTGACTCTTACGCTCACCATGGCTGTGAAATTAATTTCAGAGCTGATTTTTCAGCATCATTAGTCTTCAGTGTAATGATCCTTAAGAAATCATTCTAATATGCTGATTTGCTGATCAGGAAGCATTTCTTGTTATCGTTGCTCAAAACAGTTGTGCTGCTTAATATTTTTGTTGAAACCATGATTTTTTTTTTTCCTTGATGTTGAAATTTAAAAAAAATAGCATTTATTTTAAATACTTTTTTAACATTAAACAAATAATTATGTAACAAATAATAACAAATAATTCTACAGAATTGTTGCAAACTGCTGTCCCACAACCAAAAAACACATTTAAAAAGCATTTAAATATTCAAATTTTAGATGTTTACAAAGATCCTTCTATTATCTATTGAAACACATCATATTTTAAATATTAGTAAGCTTAATGTATTTAAAATCATCATTTATTGGGTACTTTCAGTTGGGAAGTGGCTGTCCCGAACCCTAACCCTTAAATTTCAGCTGAAAATTATATTGATTTTTTTTTTTTTTTTTCATTGATTTTTGTAAAAAAAAAATCTTTTTGAGCTTCACTTTTAAAAAGTGAACTTTATTTATTAAGTTACTTTATTTTTTCTTTGTAAATTATGCAACTTTATGTATTTAGCGAAACACTGTATGTTTTAGTCCATTGGCTGAGACTGATTTTCACTACACTCCTACATTTATGATCAGGAAATATTTATGTGTCACTCTGTCTCATAGCTACATGGTGAGTAGATAGGTCCCATCATTTTGAGGTAAATGTGTTCAAAAGTCTAAAAAATCTGTGTGTAACTTTAAAGAATGTCACTACTGAACACTACTGAATTTTACTGTTATTCCATAATATTTAGTTTTTATGTGTCCAACTGTACAGGAACTGTACTAGCTAACCATGTGCTGATTAGCATCTTTGAGCTATGTTTAAAAGTATCTAAAATTGTCAGTACTGAAACATTTGGTGACATCTTTGTTTTTTTGGGTGTTATCCTATAAAACTGTCACCGAAAGGTTTTTTTTTTAAGCATTTTTTTTAGCATTTTTTAGTAGTGTTTTAGTTTTAAAGTTAAAATTCTGAAATGTGATGTGGTCACTACCAAAACATTACTGTCACTACCGAAAATGTGTAGTCACAACTGAAACATGGGATTTTATTGTCATATATAAAGTTTTCTGAATCAACTTTTTGCCTTTTACAAAGAAAAATTGTATTCAAAATACAACAAATCTCATAAAGTAAAAAAATGTTAAAAAATGTAATTGTTATTGATTTACTTCTGAATTTGATTTGAATAAAATAGCAAATATATAATATATATTTACAATGTTTACAATGTAGATGTAAGGAAAATCTTAAAATGTCAATATAATCCTTCTTATTAAATTATATATTACTGTTTCAGTAGTGACAAATGTGGGGAGAGAACAAATATTCCAACATTTTCTGAAAATACAATATGAGAATTAACTGCTACAACTACTAGAAATGTGTACCTTAGATATTATACAATTTACATACATACAAATACATTTTTATAAAGATGTTTCCACTTTTTCCACAAGTTAGTACATCCTTGCTCAATAAAAGTATTCGTTGTTGACCTCGACAAATGAATTAACAAATAAATACTCCGCAGTTTACTGTTTGGTTATGAAGTCCAATGTGTAACAGGAGTAACCTGTGTGTGTGTGTCATGTGACTTTGTGTTGTTTTTGCCACATTAGAAACTGTGTGGTCAGCAGGGAACAGGTGGATTTTAAACTTTAACCAAAATGTACATTGACTAGAGGTTAACTCATGAGAGACTGAGAGATCAAGAAAGAAACAATACTGTATATCACATCAAAGACTAAGAATTTATAATAAAGCACAGTGATGCATCAGTCAGGATGGATGTTCATGCATAATACATGAATCCATACTAATGATCAGTTAAATGATCAGTTCTTAAAGGAATAGTTCACCCAAAAACAAAATTCTGTCATTAATTACTCACCCTCTTGTTGTACCAAACCCGTAAGACCTTTGTTCATCTTCGGAAGACAAATGAAGATATTTGTGATGAAATCCGAGAGCTTTCTGACCCTGCATAGTCACGTTCAAGGCACAGAAAGGTAGTAATAGTCCATATGACATCACTGTTGGCACTGTGTACAAAACATTGTCTCAAATGTGCCCACATTGATCAATGTGATTATAATTAATTGACCAGAATTTCTCTGATTTCATCACTATAAATAGGCCTATTACATTACGGTAAACAGCATGTTGACTTCACATAATAAATCATACAGACAGATGTTGATGTTATGTGATGTTATGTGTAAAAGAAGCCTTGATTTTGGGGAATATTTGGGGATTTCTCATATATAAAAGAATGTTTGCAGTTAATTACTGTAATTCATTTTTAATGAAAAGTGTCTGCCTAAAAATGCATAACTATCAAAAGATCATACTGACATTTTTAAAATGCTCCAATAATTTATACATGGACTTTTTTAAATGAACAAATGAACTATTCCAGGTTATTTTTAAAACCTATAATGTTTATATTTAAAATACCTATAATTAAAAATTAATTATTTCAGTTACAGGAATTATAGAAATTAACACTTTTATTTAGCAAGAATGCTTTAAATTGATCAAAAGTGATGATAAAGACATTTATAATGTTACAAAAGATTTCTATTTCAGATAAATGATGTTTTTCTTTAAATTTTTCTTTTCTATAAACCTTTATATTCATTAAACCTGAAAAAAAAAAATCTACTCGGCTGTTTTCAACATAATAATAATAATAATAATAATAATAATAAATGTTTTCTGAGCAGCAAATCAGAATATCAGAATGATTTCTGAAGGATCATGTGACTGGAGTAATGATGCTAAAAATTCAGCTTTGAAGGAATAAATTACATTTTAAAATATA
>JAHKKF010528126.1:27165-49257 GCA_019740295.1 Labeo calbasu | reverse complement strand
ACTTATCAGAAATATCCTTAAAATAACATTTAAGTATACTTGACTTATACTTAGAAAAAGTCTAAATATATTTGAGCTATACTTGTGCTATGAGAATCTGTGTTTTCATTGTTATACATGAGAGATGCTATTACAGATCTTCTGTACAAAATTTCCAAAACACAAGTGAAGAAGAAACCAAAACAGATGCTTCCACACTGCAAAAAATTCAAATACATATTTTCCAATTTACGAAACATTTTGAATCTCAGATACTAAAAAATGCTATTTTCTTGCAACTATATAAAACCCTTGTTAGACCAACAAAATTACTGCACATGTTGTCTCAACTAGTCAAACACAGTTGTCTGAACAAAGAATTTCATATTGTTGAAATTTTAAGGCTTTGTAAGTTCCCAGCATGCATGGCAGCATGAATAAATTATCCAGTTACTGTTATAAGATTATTGTTTTGCTGTTTGCTGACTTCATTTAAACTTTTTTGTTGTTGTTTTGTCATTATTGTTAGTTATTTGTTGTACTGTGACGAAAAAAATCTCATCTTTTTAATATTTGCTGAATGTCACTGTTCTTGAGGTTTGTGTATCTAGTTTTTGAGGCCTAGATATTTTTGACTGCTTATGTCCATTCCCTGGACATCTTAATCTTGCTGTACCAACAAAGACAAAGTTGTCTACATATTAGACTAAATTATTCATAATGTTTTGTATGTTCAGATATTCATGTAACAAAATATATGCAAATTAATATCTGAAAAGGGACATAGTAGTATACTTGAAGTATGATTTAAAAAAAAAAACTTGAGTATACTTGCAGTATAAAACTACTAAACTAGTAGTTTACTGAGACTATACTTCAAAGTGTACTAAAAATGCATTTAAAAAGTATTTAATTAGTAAACTATTAGTATACCTATCAGTTCACTTTTAGTATACTTGCAGTACAAACTAAAAACATAGATGTAAACTAGTTGTGTACTCAAAGTTTACTACTGTTATACTTAAAAGTATACTTTTATATACTAGAAAGTGGGCCAATTTAGTCCCAAGGAGTATTAAAATAGTACACTTAAAAGTATACTACTAGTACACTTATATCCGTATACTTACTGCATAAAGTATACTTTAAAATAGACTTGAACTTTACTTAAGTATACTACATAAAATAAACTTGAAGAATACTTCTTTTTGGTAAGGGAAAACACTTGTGTTCTCTCTTAAAATTTTGCGTTTTCTCTCAAACCCTTTATGTTCCCTGAGATACTTCACATTCTCTTGCAAAACTTCTGCGTTCCCCCTGAGAAACTTTGTTCCTCTGCAAATCTTTGGTATTCTCTTGCAAATGTATTGCATTTTCCTGAGAAACTTTGTTTGCTTGGAAAACGCAAAAAAAATCACAATGTGTTCTTTCACCAAAAAATGCTATGTTCTCCTGATAAACTATGTTCTCTCACAAAACTGTTGCGTTCTCTAAAAGTATAGCATTTCTCCAAGAAAATTTTGCATTCACTCGTATAACGTGTGTTCTTTTGCAAAGTATCACATTCCTGGAGAAATTTTGCATTTTCTTACAAAACTGTAGCATTCCTATGAAAACTTTGCACTTGCTCATAAAACTTTTGCATTCTCTTGCTAAAGTTTTATGTTCCCCTGAGAAACTTTGTGTTCTGTTATAAAAAATTGCATTTGCTCATGAAATTTTTCATTCGCTTGTAAAGCTCGTGTTCTTTCGCTGAAGTATTACGTTCCCAAGAAACTGTTTTCTTGCAAAATGTTCCATTTTCTTGGAAAACTATAGCATTCCCCTGAGAAATGTTGTGTTGTGTCGTAAAACTTTGCATTCACTCGAAAAACGTTTGTGTTCTCTCGCTAAAGTATCACGTTCACAAGAAACTTTGCGTTTACTTGTAAATCTTAACTAACAAACTCAGAAAGTTTCTTGGAGGAATGCTAAAGCAAGAGAACACAAACATTTTACATGTAAACGCAAAGTTTTATACAAGCAAATGCAAAGTTTTGTGAGTGAACACAATATTTTTCAGCGTAATGTTTGAGCCCCTTTTTCTATGAAACTTTGCATTTACTTATAAGACTTGTGAGCCCTGAGAAACTTTGCGTTCTCTTGTAAAACTTAACTGTAAAAATTTGCTTGCAAAATTTTGCATTCGCTCGTAAAACGTTTGTGTTCTCTCGCTGAAGTATTACTTTCCCAAGAAACTTTACATTTAATTGTAAGACTTTTGCGTTCTCTCACAAAACTTTTGCGTTCTCTTGCAAAACTGTAACATTCCTCCAAGAAAAGCATATAAAACTGCATTTGCTCACGATACTTGGTGTTTGTTCTTTACATTCCCCTGAAAAACATTGTGTTCTCTGGTGAAACTTTACATTTGCATGCAAAATTTTGCAAAGTATCGCGCCCCTTTATAAATTTTGCGCTTGGTCTTAAAATTTAGCAATTTCTTACAAAACTGTAGCATTCATATGAAAAACTTTGCACTTGCTCTTAAAACTTTTGCATTCTCTTGCTAAAGTTTTATGTTCCCCTGAGAAACTGCGCGTTCTGTCATAAAATTTTGCATTTGTTCGCAAAACTTTACATTCACTTGTAAAGCTTTTGTGTTGTCTCGCTAAAGTATCACGTTCACAAGAAACGTTGCGTTTACTTGTAAATCTTTACTAACAAACTCAAGTTTCTTGGAGGAATGCTAAAGCAAGAGAACACAAACATTTTACATGTAAACGCAAAGTTTTATACAAGCAAATGCAAAGTTTTGTGTGTGAACACAATATTTCTCAGCGTAATGTTTGAGACCCTTTTTCTATGAAACTTTGCATTTACTTATAAGACTTGTGAGCCCTGAGAAACTTTGCGTTCTCTTGTAAAACTTAACTGTAAAAACTGTACTGTAAAAATTTGCTTGCAAAATTTTGCATTCGTTCGTAAAAGTGTTCTCTTGCTAAATTATCACGTTCCCAAAGAAACTTTGCGTTTGCATTTGCTTGCAAAACATTTGCTTGTAAAACTTAAGTGTTCTCTCACTAAAGTATTACGTTTCCAAGAAACTTTGCGTTTACTTGTAAAACTTTTTCAAGCAAACCCCAATTTTCAGAAGCAAATGCTTTGTGATTTTTTTGTGAACGCAAAGTTTCTTGGAGTTATACAGTTTTACAAGCAAATCCAAAGTTTACCAGTAAATGCAATATTTCTCAGTGAAACGTTTGGGATCCTACTCTAATTTGCGCTAATCTTGGTAGATTGCGTTGGTCATTATGAAAATGATCTGGGTGCATCAGTGTTAATTTGTGTTGTCAGTAAATCATCTGCAGAACTCTACACTCCCACTGACGCTTTTAGATTGCTCTAATTTGTCCTTTTTACTAAATCTGCCCCAAAGTTTCTTGTGAGAACACAAAAAGCATTTTCCTCCCATCCCCATGTCCCCTCAGGGACTCCATATATTTTTGTAGTGTATATTTTCTGCAGTATTTTTTAGTTTACCTTCATAAATGGAGTGGACTGTACAGGATGAAGAAGACATATCCTCAGATGCTCGCCTCTGTAATCCATAGTAATCAAATCAAACGCAACGGCCTCCGGAACAGCCAGTAATGTTGATATCGTCCATATTAAAGACAGTTTGATAGCCGTCCACTTGGGAAAACTGAGACCTTTGATACGAGTCCTGGATGCAACGACTCGATACCTTCAGAACGGCAGAACATTTCTCCTTTAGTTTTAAATAATCAGATCATTTGTTATTTCGTGGTGGAAATGTTGTAAGTTATATTTTACAATTAAGACTTTTATCTTACGATTCTGAGAATTAAAGCTGGAACGTCTTACCTGTCAATGCTCAAAGCGCACAGGCTCAGTACTGTTATCCCAACAGATGTTTTCTGAATGAACGGCACCAGTTTACACAGCAGGACTCCAAATGGCCAGTCCACCGCCAGCAGCTGCAAAACACAACAAATGATTGATATCATCCTATTTAGAGTGTTTTTAATGCACAAAACTATTCAGCAAAGTTACCTTATAAACATTGATAGGTATACCAATCAAGATGTGCAAAATGTCGCCTAAAGCCAGACTGCCGATGAGAATATTGGGTCCGTTTCTCATGCATTTGTGTTCTTTGATTATTCTCAGGAGAGTCACGTTTCCAACCATCCCGAACAGGAATACAAAACATGAGACGACAGTGTTGATGTACTTGAAGGCGTCTTTGATCCGTGCTGGTCCAGAGCACATCGGGGTTTTGTTTGCTGTGGCGTTCGATGGTTTCCATGAGACATTCTTTGCATCATCTGAAGGTTTGTCTGTTGTCTGAGCACTAATGAACCCGACTGAACTATTAAAACACAGCAATAACAATACAATGACGGGCCCCTCCATGTGAAAAGATCTGAGAAAAATCAGAAAGCGTGTTATTTAATTTTGCTTGAGATATGTTTATAGAAAGATCCATTGATAGTGTCTTACCTGCAGCTCTTTGTGTGTTGTAGGTGTGGATCAGGTGAGTATATATAAGCTCACGGTTGGTCACGGCTCTTTTACAAGCAGGTACTGCAGCGCAATAAATCACACGTCCTGGCAGGATCTCAGATTCAGTGCGTCATTCAGATGCCTGAGGGTCACGACACTGAGTTTCCACTGTAATCTAACGTCCATGATGGCGTATGTATGCAGCACATTTACACACTCATCACTGTTGCTCATTCCTTCTGACATATCGATGTCATTCCAGATGTTCACTGGAGCTCTGCCAGAATCCACTCACTGCCAGACACATCATGAATGAGATGAATGGAAGCGCTGTTCACTATCTCTCGATCTATACACCAGTTTATCTATCCATCTATAAATCTATATCTACTTCAATTTATCAGTCTATATATCCATTCATCTATCTATCAATCTATAACTCTATTCATCTGTATATGCATCAGCCTATCTATCATCTAAGCAACTATCCATCCATCCCTACATCAATCTATCCATCCATCCATCCATTTTTATTCAACTATTTATCTATTCATATCAATCTGTCCATCTAGCAATTCATATCTCCATCCATCCATCTCCACATCAGTCTAGCCATCCAACTATCTGTCCTTCTATTATTCTAACTATCTATCCATCCATCTATCCATCCAGTCTATATCTCCAGCCATTCATCTTCACAATAATCTATCTATCCAACTATCTATGCTTCTGTTTATCCATCATCTATCCATCCATCTATATCTCCATCCATCCATCTCCACATCAGTCTATCTATCCAACTGGCTATCTTTCTATTTATCCAACCATCCATTCATCCATCCATCCATCCATCCATCCATCCATCCATCCAGTCTATATCTCCAGCCATTCATCTCCACATCAATCTATCTATCCAACTATCTATCCGTCTATTGATCAAAATATCTATCTCCATCCATCCATTCATCTATATCTCCATCCATCCATCCATCATCTCCACATCAATCTGTCTATCCAACTATCTATCCATCTATTGATCCAACTATCTATCTATATCTCCATCCATCCATCGTTCCATCCATCCATCCATCTCCACATCAATCTATCCATCTATTGATCCAACTATCTATCCTTCCATCCATCTATCCATTCATCCATCCATCCATCTCCACATCAATCTATCTATCCATCTATTGATCCAACTATCTATCTATCCATCCATCCATCCATCCCCACATCAATCTATCCAACTATCCATCTATCCAACTATCTATCCAACTATCCATCTATCAACTATCTATCCATCTATCTATCTATCCATCCATCCATCTATATCTCCATATCAATCTGTCTGTCCAGCTATCTATCCATCCATCCATCTCCACATCAGTCTATCTATCCAACTATCTATCCTTCTATTTATCTATCCATCCATCCATCCATCCATCAGTCTATATCTCCCATCTGTCCATCTCTGCATCAATCTATCTATCCAACTGTCTATCCATCTATCATTCTGGCATCCATCCATCCATCTCAATCTATTGAACTATCCATCCATAGATATCCATACACCCATCCATCCACATCAGTCTAACCTAACTATCATTCTATCTTTCGTACTGTCATTATATCTGTTGTTCTCTCTTTCTATCTATCTATCTATCTATCTATCTATCTATCTATCTATCTATCTATCTATCTATCTGTCTATCTGTCTGCTCAGGTTGTGTCTGTATGTGAATGCCCGTGTGATTTGTGGTGTGTTGTTGTCGGCGGAGCGGCTCCATATGTTGTCTTTTGTCTGTGGTTCCCCAGCAGAGCCGCTCCTGACTCACTAGTTTACCCAGGTGAGGGGACGTGATGACAGGGTCATCGCCATGGCAACCAGCCCAGCTCAGACGGAGCGGGAATGGATGAAGCGCAGCAGGCAGGCGGACAGCTGTGCGGGTGAACTGACTACAGCATCAGTCATCATCCCAAACAAACACTCACACTTACACCGCTGCTGCTAGATTCTGGAGCTTTAATAGTCTTCTCAGTGACCTTGATTTAGAGCTTCTGTTTGCTTTCTAGTCTTGTTTTTATTCCTCGGCCCAAACCCGGTGACTTTTCACAAACCTGTCGACGAGCGAATTGGGAAAATTACAGTAATAAATACTTATTACCTTGCATTAAAGGGGACGTATTGTGCAAAATTCACTTTTACAGGGTGTTTGAACAATGATGTGTCTCCACACTTTGTGTAAACAACCAGCCTATAATGGTAAAAATACACCTACTCCCTTTTCTATAATCCCCATAAATCAGAAGCAGTGAACCAATCACATGAGCCGTAAATGTCATGTGACTAATCACACTATATCAGAACTCCTTGCATCAAAAAGAAAAAGGAAAAAAAAAAAAAAACACAATTAACACCAGTGTTGTTATCATTAATGCACTATTTTTGTTAATTGAAATAAAGATGAAATATGATAAAATATAAATACTAGATGTAAACCCTAAAGGAAAATTAGAAATGTTGCAAATGAAATAAGTTAAAGTTTTTGTTACTAAAATGAAAATAAACCTTTAGAAATACTGAAAACAAAAACAATAATAAAAATGACAAAAGCATATAACAAAATATACATTTTATTAAATAATAAAATAAAATAATAAAATCAATTATAAAATAAAAGTAAAATAAATTATGAAACAAAAATAAAATTAAATTAAATAATAAAAACTAAATTAAAACGAAATTATAATTAACACAAAATGAGATAAATAAAATAAAAATAACAAAATAAAATACAAAATGCAATTAAATAAATTACAATTAAATAAAAAAAAACTAAATGAAAATTAGAAATGATGCAAATGAAATAAGTTTTAGTTTTAAAGTTTTAAAAATAAATCTAAATAGAAATACTGGAAACAAAAACAATAATAAAAATGACAAAAGCATAAAAAAAATTAAAAAATGTAAATTAAAATTAAAATGGACACTGACATAAAAATAATAAAATCAATTCTAAAAAAAATAAAGTAATAAAATAAAATGAAACGAAAATAAAATTTAATTAAATAGTAAATAATTAAAACTAAATTATAATTGATACAAAAATAGATAAATAAATTTTAAATACAAAAATAAAAAAAATAATTAAATTAATTACAATTCAATAAAAAAACAAAATAATAAACAAAGAATTTAACTAAATTAAAATTAAATTAAAATAACCTAAATAATAATAAAATTAAATAAAATAAATAATAAAAATTATTAAACTAAATTATAATTAAACAACACAAAATAATAAAACAAGTTATAATTAAATACGTTATAAGTTATTTAATCTAATATTAAAACATGAAACTTTTTAACTTTTAACTTTTTAAAAACATGAAACTAGTTACGAATATTTTTCAGTTTCATTTAATTAACCTGATGTACTAAAATAATACATTTTAGTCATTTTTATTCTTTGCTTTTATTATTTTTTTTATATGCATCTGTTGTAACTATTTCATTATTATTTTAAATCCTTTTTTTTTTACATAAAGCATTTTGAATTACCATTGTGTATAAAATGTGCAATAAAAATAAACTTGCCTTGCCTAAACCTAAAATAAAATTAATAAAAAACCATAAACATAAAAAAAAACTTTGAAAATGACAAAAACACAAAATAACAAAAATATTATATAAATCAAATTTAAAATGGAAAATAATAATAATAATAATAATAATAATTAAAAAAAACTATAAAATAACTATAAAATATATTATAAAATAATATGGACTACTGTTATGATATTTTTCTTCTTGTGTGTCTTATATGCAAGAAATAGTTGTGTTTCTGACAAAAGCAGATTTGGAAGGATATGTGGGCGAGTAAATGATTTTCATTTTGATTTTTGAGTGAACTGTTCCTTTCATTCAAGGGCAGAGCGAAGCGTAGGATCAGGTTGAACCCGGCGAAACCATAAATCAAGTACAGGGCTGTAAACACTTCCAAACACAAATACTCTCAAACAGCACCAATAAAAACTCATCTCCGGCGGTTACCTTGAGCGATTCTGAGAATGAGACGCGAAAACAAGCAGCGGTTCATTTAGAAAAGCCAAACTCCAGCGCTCACTTCCAGCCGGCCAATAAATGAGTCCTAATCCGTTCATTTGTAAGGATTTGCCATCCTTCATGAGCCCTTTGTGTAGAGCTTCTGAGAGACTATTGACCAGAGCCCTGTACAGACATTTATTTGTAAAGGACAATTAGATTCACAATTCAACCTGAAATACCTTCACGAGCCGTTTTATGGGTGTAATGTGACTCGTTTCTGAGTGAAATGGACTAATCAATGACAGCAGTGTAGAGAAAGAATCATCCATGAGGAACTGAACGGATCAGGAAACGTGGGCGTGGCCTACCGGAACGGAGTGATGTGACTGGAGGAGGAACTGATGACATCAGATTGAACATAATGATTATACTTATTTACATTTTATTCATTTAGCAGATGCTTTTATCCAAAGTGACCTACAAATGAGGAATACAAGCCATATATTTCAATCATTTATTCATCACATATAGTAGGAATATTGGTATGTTATTTATTTCTACATTTGTTATTTTATTAATTTCATTAATTCATTATAAATAATAACGATATTGGACTGTAATTTTATTTTGTTAATTATCATTCACAATATCAGTATAAAAAAAATAATTCTATACTTTTTTTTTTTTTTTTTAGAAAAAGTACATTTTGATTTAAGGATAAAAAATAAATAAAAATGATTAAATTAAACTAAATTAAATTAAAATAACACAATTTTTAAAAAAAAATTAAATAAAAAAATAATTAAATTAGACTAAAATGAAAATAAAATTAACATAACGCAAACCAGTAAAATAAAAGAAAAAATAAAACAAAACAATAAAATAAAAAATAATAAAATTAAACTAAATTAAAATAACAATGTTGATTTAACATGATTTATAAAGACGGTCTGTGATATTGTTGTATATATAAATATATTAAATTAGATTTAATTAGACTAGACTAACGCATATAAAACATAACATAATAAAATAATAAAAAATTATTAAATTAAAAGTGAAATTAAATTAAAATAACAAAATGATAAAATAAAATAAAAATAAAACCAAAAATAAAAATTGTTAAATTAAACTGAATTAAATTAAAATATCACAAAATAAATTAAAAGTAATGGGGAAAAAAAATAATTACATTAAAATGAAAATAAACCTAACCTAACCCTAACCCTAAACTAAATTAAAATAACAAAATAATAAAATAAAATAAAAAATAATTAAATAAACAATCAAATTAAAATAACACAAAATAAAATAAATGAAACAAATATAAAATTACAAAATAAACTATTATAAATATTAAACTAAAATTAACATAACACAAAATAATAAAATAAAAAATAAAACAAAACAATAAAATAAAATAAAAGAGTAAAATTAAACTAAATTCAAATAAAATAAAATAAAAATAATTCAACTGAACTAAAATTGAAATTAAATTAAAATAACAAAATAATACAATTTTAATTAAATTAAAATAAAATAGAAAAAATAAAACAGAACAAAATAATAAAATAAAATAAAAAATTAACAAACAAAATAAAATTAATAAAACAAAAAAATGTATTAAATTAAACTAAAGTTAAACAAAATAATATTAAATAAACATAACTCAAAATAATAAAATAAAATAAATGCATTAGAAGATTTGGATTGCATATTATTTTGACCGAGAGGAACATTCAAATCAATGATGCACTTAATGAACAGCTAGTGAACATGAGCTGAAACACTAAAAGCAATTAGAATAATGTGATAATTCTGTACAATTAGTTTTTTTGTTGCAAAGCTGCCTTTTATCTTCAAGGAGGACTACAGATGCTGTACACTTCTATAAACTCTCACTTTTACCCACAAGATCACATTTTCCCAGTTAAGACGGCGTCTGCACAAACTCGCTCCTCTTCCTCTCCGAGAAAAGACGTGCTAATGAGATTTCATCCAAATCGCTCACCTTTTGTCACAACTTCTCCAGCTCAGGAACATTTCGTATCCTTTCATAACGCGCTCAATCACAGACAGAGCAAATTCACTTCAAGTCGTCGTTTCCTCTCACAGCCGCCGATTCGCTAAATAAAAGAGCTCCTGAAGCTCTAAACGACGACGGTTTTCATCCTCCCCACTGTAATAATGAGGCCTTTGACACCGGACCGAACAGAAAACCCACGCGCCGTCAGAAAAGCGTCACCTTCAGAGCCTGAATATTATAATTATGCGATTCTAATCAAAGGTTGAATATTCAAATCACAGGGTTGCATATGATGATGTGACATGCACAGAAATGCAGGGCTTTAACGGTTTATGCATTGCATTTGTGGTTGGATTCGCTGAAGTGTTAAGGTAGGCCGGTTCGAGTCCGTTAACATAATTAGCTTCCCTTCTGGAAATGTCGCTGTCATAATCTGCTTAGTGGGAGCTGGTGAATTCATCTCCATTGTAATGAAGGACAAGCGCAGACAGCCAAATACGCCGGCCATCTTTACCTCCAGGGGCCAATCAACATGCTATCATCCTAATGGATTTATCCCGTCCGTCCTGTACGTCGGCGTTCCTGCGCTCACGGGTCACAGCGCCCGTCTGCGAACGCAGGGAGAAACAACAATGACAAATGCACAAAATGCAATGCAACTAACCGTGTGATTATGCAGAGCTGGAAGAGCAAAATAACTAGACTTTTTGAGTTTTAAAGGGAAGAGGCACTTCAAATGTGTTTGTTTTTAATGTCAAAGGTCATGCGTTTAATAAAACTCCTCAGGACTTTGGTGCAAATTCATCTGTTATTGGTTAGAAACTAGTTAAATTACTCACTAGACACACAAACAATGTTTCTAAATGCATGCTACTTATCTAATTAATTAACTAATTGCAGTGCCATAATAATAATAATATAAATAAAATAAATGACAATGTTGGTGCATACTGTGACCAATTTATCAAATTAAAATAATCCATTTTATTAAGCTAAATAACAAAATTTAAAAACACAAAATAATAAAACAAAACAAAATAAAATAAATTCATCCCATTTATCGAAGTAATGTATTAATTGCAGTGACATAATACAGTAATAATAATAATAATAATAATAATAATAATAATGCATACTGTGATAGTTATTATTATTATTAAAATTAAACTAAATTAAAATAATAAAATATAATAATTAAAATAATAATTAAAATATTTACATTAAATTAAAATAATATAATAAAACAAAAAGTAAAAATAAATGCACCCTACTTATCTAAGTAAAGAATTAATTGCAGTGACATAATAATAATAATAATAATAATAATAATAATAATAATAATAATAATAATAATAATAACAATAATAATAATAATAATAATAATAATAATAATAATAATAATGCATAGTGTGAGAGTAATTATTATTATTATTAAACTATTTTTCTTATTAAAATTAAAATAATTAAAATAATACAATAAAATAAAACATAATTACATTAAACTAAAATTAAATTAAACAATTAAAATAATAAAATAAAATAAAAACAATTTAATTAAACAGTTAACATAAAATTAAAATAACAAAATAATAAAATAAATAATTACAATTAATTAAAAAAATTGATTAAAAAATACAAAATAATTAATAAATAAAATAAATAATTAAATTAAACTAAAATTAAAATGTAATTAAAATGAAACAAAACAATCTATCTAAAATAATTAAATGAAATTAAAATAACAAGGTTATATAAAATAAAAAAAATAATAGAACAAAAATAATATAAATTATAAATACTTCAAGTAAACTAAAATTTAATTAACAACACAAAATAATAATAAAAAAAACAAAATTAAACTTACACAAAATAATAAAAAAATATGACATAAAATAATAAAATAAAATAAATGCATTAGCAGACCAAATTTATATGTAAAATAATACAAAAACATTGATACAAAATAAAAAATAAAATAAATGCTTATCTAATTAATTAATTGCATATTATAACACTAATATTAATAATAATAATAATAATAAAATGCATACTGTGACAGACTATTTATCTATTGAAATATATCCAACATTGTTTTTATTACTTACTGTAAAGATAAGTCATAGTATATATTAATAAAGTTATTATTTATATTATTATTTTTATTGTTATTACAATTAATTATTATTAATTAATTAAGATTTACTGGAATATATATATATATATATATATATATATATATATTTATTTATTTATTTATTTATTTATTTACTTATTTATTTATTTTGTATATATTTAATATATACAATTTACTCCTCACTTTTTATATATTTTATAAATGAGGCCTCGAAATCATGTTTGTCTTGTTAATAATTTAGCATGTAGCATTGATTGACATTTTTGTTCCATTTGCATGTACTTGTACTGTGAGACTGTAATAATAAATTAATTTGTGCATTCATTTCAATATAGTTTTGCTTCGCCTATGAATGTCCAAAGTAAAATTGAGTCCTGAATCAAACAGATGAGACTGTCTCTGCACTGACTCAATGTGATTCAAACACAAATCCTCTGCAAATAATATTCCATCTTCTTTTATTCCAATCAGAGTTTGAAGAGACTGACCTTGTGTCCTTTATCTGCGCTCGATGTCCAGGCCCTGGGACTGAGTTACAGCTGCGGCTGCTGATTTATATCGTCTTGAAGGGTGAATCTCAGCGCTTTGAAGGTTCATGCA
The DNA here is from genome assembly GCA_019740295.1 of Labeo calbasu. Lineage (NCBI taxonomy): Eukaryota > Metazoa > Chordata > Actinopteri > Cypriniformes > Cyprinidae > Labeo > Labeo calbasu. Next base: position 35,958 of record JAHKKF010528126.1, on the reverse strand, counting down.
AAGCAAAGCGTCAGACCTTCAGCCTCATGTTCACGTCCATCCAACCCGCTCCTCTGGCCTTGAGAAGCTTCATCGGTTCACATTCAGCATCACGTCACACAGCGATGGATTCACGCCAGACTCCGGCTCCATCCGCTCAAGGACAGCAAACTTATCTCAAATCAGAAAATAAAACTACTTTAGACATTTACAGTCAGTTAATGCAAAAATACAAATAGGCTGCATGACTATACACTGAGTGCTAAGCTTCCTTAAAACATATAGTGAAAAAAATAGAATTATCAGAACAAACAAACAAACAAACATGGTTACTACACTTTAACTATGGTTAATTTTTTTATAGATATGTATTTTTGTATACTTTTTTTCTTCTCTTCAGTTTTGTTTTTATAACTGTACGGTTTAATAAAACATATTAAAAAAAGAAATCAAAAGAATCACGAAAACACTCTCATCCGAGTTTAGAAAAGCTATGTTTAAAATCATTACAATCTATGTCAAAATTCGAAAATGAATGGCTCTTTTAATCTGTTGTTTTGCTAGTGAATCGCTTAAACTGAATGATCGATTCAATTAATGATTCACAAGTTTGAATCAATTGGAGCGGTTCCAGTGTAAATGACTCACTCAGTTGTCGATCTAAATGAAATGATTCGCGCTCCGCAGTTCCGATCAACCAAATGATTCGCGATTTTAAGTTCCGAGCTGAATCAAATGATATGCGAACCGATTCGCTCGCTTCGAAAGTGAATCCTTTTGCTATGCAATGACTTAACCTTAACTAATTCCGAGTTTAGAAAAGCTCTGTTTTAAAATCATTACAAGCAATGTCAAAATTCGAAAATGAATGGCTCTTTTTATCTGGTTTTTGCTGGTGAATTGCTCGAACTGAATGACTGATTCACGAGTTTGAATCAATCGGAGCGGTTCCAGCGTAAATGACTCACTCAGTTGTCAATCTAAATTAAATGAATCGTGCTCCGCAGTTCCGACCTGATTTAAAAGATTCGCGAAAATGCTCTAAAGTCCCATCTGAATAATGATTCGCGAACCATTTTAGAAATGATTCGTAAATCATTTTAAATTGTGACTGCGAATCATTCAAATTGCAAAATGTTCTGAATCAAAAAAAATCATGAAGGCACTCTGAAGTTCTGTTCTGAATAAAATGATTCGTGATATGCAAACTCCTCACCAAATGATTCGCGATAGGCGATTTGAAGATCCGATCTGAATTAAATTATTCGTGATACGCATCCGATTGGTGCTCTTCTAAACAGTGAATCATATTGCTATGCAATGACTTAATGTTAACTGATTCCGAGTTTAGAAAAGCTCTGTTTTAAAATGATTACAAACTATGTCAAAATTCGAAAATGAATGGTTCATTTGATCTGTTTTTTTTTGGCTAGTGAATTGCTTGAACTGAATGATTGATTCACGAGTTTGAATAAATCAAAACGGTTCCAGCGTAAATGACTCACTCAATTGCTGATCTAAATTAAATGATTCACAGTTCAGATCTCATTTAAGATTCCCATCTAAATCAAATGATTTATAAGCCGTGCTTCAAAGTCCCATCTGAATAATGCTTTGCGAACCATCATTTTAGATTCTGATAAATTGCGAATCATTCAAACTGCAAAATGTTCTGAATTAAAAGAATCATGAAGGCACTCTTTAGTTCTGTTCTGAATAAAATGATTCGTGAAACGCAACGTCCTCACCGTAACCAAATGATTCGCCATACGCGATTTGAAGATCCGATCTGAATCAAATTATTCGTGATACGCGATCCGATTGGTGCTCTTCTAAACAGTGAATCATTTTGCTACAATGACTTAATGTTAACTGATTCCGAGTTTGGAAAAGCTTTTAAATTACAAGTGATGTAAAAATTCGAAAATGAATGGCTCTTTTGATCTGGTTTTTACTAGTGAATCGCTTGAAATGAATGATCGACTCAATTAATGATTCGCAAGTTTGAATCAATTAGAGCGGTTCCAGCATAAATGACTCACTTAATTGTCGATCTAAATGAAATGATTCGCATTCCGCAGTTCCGACCTGACTTAAAAGATTCGCTAACCCCCTCTTAAATTCTGATCTATATCAAATGATTCATAATATGTGCTCCTAAGTGCCTTCTGAATAATAATTGGCAAACCATCATAATTAGTTCGTGACGAATCGCGAATCATTCAAATTGCAAAATGTTCTGAACCAAAAGATTAATGAAACTGATCCGAAGTTCTGGTCTGCATCAAATGATTCGCGATACGTGAAGTACCCACCTAAACCAAATGATTCGCAATTTAATTTTCCAAGCTGAATCAAATGAATCGCGATACGCGATCCGATTCGCACACTTCGAAACAGTGAATCATTTTGCTATGCAATGACTTAACGTTAACTGATTCGGAGTTTAGAAAAGCTCTGTTTTAAAATCATTACAAGTAATGTCAAAATTTGAATATATGCCTCCTTTGATCTGTTTTTTGCTAGTGAATCGCTTGAACCGAATGATTGACTCAATGAATGATTCACAAGTTTGAATCAATCAGAGCGGTTCCAGCATACATGACTCACTCAGTTGTCGATCTAAATTAAAGGATTCGCGTTCCCGGTCACCGTACTGACCTGATTTAAAAGATTCGCGAACCTGCTCTTAAATTCCGATCTAAATCAAATGATTCATAAGCCGCTCTCCAAAGTCCTATCTGAATAATAATTCGCGAACCACCATTTCGGCTCGTAACAAATCGCGAATCATTCAAATCGCAGAATGATCTGAATCAAAAGATTCGCGATACGCAAAGTCCCCACCTAAAATGATTCACGATAAGCGATTTGAAGTTCCGATCAGAATTTTGCTACGCAATGATTAACTGATTCGGAGTTCAAAATGCTCTGTTTTAAAATCATTACAAGCGATGTTGAAATTCGAAAACGAATGGCTCTTTTGATCTGTTTTTTTGCTAGTGAATCGCTTGAATGGAATGATCGGAATCACGTGTTTGAATCACTCGGAGCGGTTCCAGCGTAAATGAACTCACTCAGTTGAATCGCTTTGTCTGTTCCGCTTTTCGCGTCTTCAGCCATGTTTACACGACACTGTCGGTACTAATACTGGCTTAGCTCGCTAGTTTTAAGACATTAACTGAAATAAACTTAAATTTACAAATAAAACATCGAACATACTGAGGTAAGATAACCTGTTTACTGCTAACTGAACACTCCATTAATATGACGAGCTGCAGCTAAAAATACATGTTGGATGGAAACATTGTGCGTTATGATCGAGTTTGTAGCTTAATTCACTATATTTGAAATAGTTTGAGCACTGAAATCAGTTGCTGACAGTTCAATAGGAAATCAGTTGAAAGCATCCAGTCATCTCATACTATTGAATCAATGTTAAATTTAATAGTATATACTGTAATAAATATCTGAGAAATTATTGTTCTATGAGATTGTATTAGTCTATATAGAGTGATAGTCAATGTAAAAAAACAAATGGGAGAATATGTATATATATTTCTAACTGTTTGGTCAAAGTTATTGCTAGGGACAATTTAGTAGTCATTGGTAGGGACATGTCATAGCATCCCTACTAAAGATTGGCATTGTATATATTCCATGGAATGAAGAAAAAAAGTGTATGTGCCATCGACTGAGACACCATGTATTCCCAAAAATAAACTTGAACTTATCTGGATGTTTCTAGCAGTCGGTCAGCAGATGATTTCCAGTATTTTTCGCCTCATGCATGAAAATACACGCTGTAAGAATGTGGTCAGAGATGTCAGCGCTGCTCTCAGGTTGAGGCGTGTCAAAATCTTGTTCAGTTGGAGAGCATGCAGGAGCGGACAGCTGTTACACACAGCTCAGGTGACGCATGAACATCTGGTCACATCACAGACCTGAAGAAGGTGAGCGAGTGTCAAAACAAACGCCACGCAGATGCCTCTATTCAGCAATTAGAAGCTGAAGTCTGTAAGAATTCGACACATTTCTGGAGAAACCGAGCGTGGCGTTCTTCTTGTCCTGTGATCTTCTGGTCTGCAGACGTGGCTCGGGTTCCTCTTTCAATGTGTCTGTGGGATTTTAAGTTTTTACCTGTTTCATGGTCCAGAAAATGGTGCGTCTTACTTTCTCTTTAAGATCAGTGTTAGATAGCTAAAACTAAAACCATAAAAAGGTTGCTTGAAAAGGAAAAAATATTAAAATATTAAAAATATTAAATAAAATATATATATAAAAAAACTTGTTGCCTTGGTAACTATGGAGGACCAGGAGTGCCACTTAAAAAAAATTAAATGAAGAATCAATTTATCAACTCAGACATAAAAATGCATATAAATAAAACTTTTCAAATGGACAAATTAATAGACAAAGTTGTTTATTTAATTTTTGTTTTTAAGTCTAGTTTAATAATTTATTGAATTTATGATGTATTGAATTTATAATAATTTATTAATAATTATCTACATTTATTATTCTATCTATATTAACTCCTGGTCCTCAACAGGCAAATGGCAAAGGAAATTTTTTTTAATTGGGTTTATAACTAAAATAAAAATGAACACTACAAACATATTTTTTTTTAACTTATAAATGTCAGAAACACAAAATTACTAAACCTTTATAATGAATATGTGTATACATATATATATATATATATATATATATATATATATATAAAGATATAATAATAATAATAATAATATATATATATATATATATATATATATATATATTATCTAAAAACATTTTACAATTTTTTTAATCGGGTTTACTATCAAAATTAAATTAAGTTTAGTTTAAGTTTAATTAAAATCTGAATTAATTAAATAATTTAATTAAAATCTTAGTTTAATACTACTACTACTACTACTACTACTACTACTACTACTACTACTACTAATAATAATTAAATAATTAAATAAATAAATAAATAAATAAATAAATAAATAAATAAATAAATATCGAAAAAAAAAAACTTATAAATATCAAAAACAAAATTACTAAAAAGCTTTAAAATACCACAAAATTAATAAATAAATAAAAAGCCATAATAAGTTATTAATAAGTAAATAAGTTATAAAACATAACTATATCTATGTGCATATATTATATCTATCTGTGTGTATGTCCAGCATGTGAAATTGGTGCATTTGATTACTTTCTAAAACTAAAAACAAAACCATAAGAAAATTAAAAAATATATATTAAAAATCTTAGTTAGCAAGACAATATTTCTAAATTTTCTCCTCTCTTTACTAAAATAACTAAAACTGAAATAAACATGAATAAACATTACATAAACATATTTTAAAAAAAAAATCTCAAATGTCAAAAACAAAATTACTAAAGCTTTAAAATTTAAAATGAAAATACAATAACAATAATTTAAAATGTCATATCATATAATTATATAAAACACACACATTGATTACTTTCTAATAAAAAATAAAAACAAATATATATTTAATAAATTAAAAATATTAGTTTATAAAATATTACCAAGACAATATTTCTCATGCATGAAAATACACGCTGTAAGAATGTGGTCAATATTTATATTTTGTTTAGTTTAACTTAATGTACTAAAATAACTAAAACTGAAATAAAAACTAACAAATATACAGGCATACTTAAAAATGTACTAAAACTTTAAATAAAAAGGAAAATATAAAAATTCAAAACCAATACAAAACATTGTTAAAATTATACTAGTACCTATTTTATACTAAAATAATACTACTCATGACACTTTCTTTATTATTGTTTGTTAATATTTATATTTTAATTTATTATTTTTGTTTTTATTGATATTGTTTTTTAAAATGAATTTATTATTGTGCTAAAATGAGCTTAGGCAGCACAATTCTTAAACATTTTAAACTTCATTTTATGAAATTTATGTTAACTTAATTTTATGTTGGGACTGCATCTATGACAATGAATTTTTTAGTCATTTTTAGTTATTATCTGACAGATGAACGTCAAGCTATTACGTTGGTTTAGCAACCATTTAAAACGTTATTGCAAATGCATAGTAAAGGTTTGCTTAATCAAATGTCTTTAACACTTAATGCTTCATCACAATAATAGTAAGCACTGACTAAATGCCAAAGAAATCTATAAAATGCTGTAAATATATATTATCTGGTGGATTCAGATCAGCATGAACATACTCAAATGCATTAACGTCCACCTTTTAAACATATTTTATGTTTTTTATCCCGTCTTTAATGCGCTCTGCTTTAATTATTAGTTAATAAATCAGCATCAGCTACTGGAGCGCATTATCGCCGTTAAACGTCAGGATTGAAAGGCATTCAGAAAGTGTTGAAGATCTTTTCGTTGCTGTGCGGTTGAAGGGCAGACAGACAGTTGAGCTTTTACTAAATCAAGGGAAATGCCATTTCCCACAATGCACCAGAAAATGAAGATTCATGCTGGCCCTAAAGCACCACCGATATAACATTTAAAAAGAGCTAATTTTTATAAAGGTTTTAATCAGTGTTTAATGGGCTAAATCTCATTTCCAAGTTGTAAAGCTTTACGCCTTTCAGTTCGAGGAGAATCTGTGAAAACATCTGTGCATTTATTTAGAAAAACTATTTCAGGCAAAACACATACAGTAATAAACCTTCAGCTTTAGTTATGAATTCAGCAGAATCGCTCCGACAGAACCAAACAGAAAAGGGTCATTCGTGTCAAACAGGAAGCCAATCTTATACAGAAAGTTGAAGATTTATGTATAAAAAGCCCAAAAAGGAAGTTTTTCTTCTTTTTTAAAAGACGAACTAAACTCCCAAAACGCAACTGAAGCTTCAGAATGAAGGAACGAGAACATTAGGAAATGCATTAGTTTTTAGTTTAATATGAAAATTATGTTATTATTAATTCACCCTCATGTCAAAAGATATTACAGCTTCAAATATAAATTAATATTAAATCATTTTTGGAGTATAAACATGCATGCAAAAGAGCTGCATGAAGATTCATTAAACAGTCCTCTTTTGTGTTCGTCAGAAAAAAAAATGGTGGGTTTTAAATGAATAATTAAGCCAAAAATGAAAATTGTCTTCATTTATTCACCTCTGATGTTGATGATTTTCTTAAAACATTTTTGGTTCCCATTGTATGGAAGCCCGTTTCCACCACTCAATAATAATAAGGTAAATGTGACTTTTTATCTCATAATTCGGACTTTTTTCTCTGAACTGTGCGATTTAAACTCACAATTGCAAGAAATAAAGTCAGAATTGTGAGTTTATATCTATATTATTTTTTTCTTACAATTGCAAGTTTCTAAAGTCACAATTCTGAGAAATAAAGCCAGAATTGCGAGATACAAACTCGCATTTGCGAGTTATAAAGTCCAGTTCTGAGAAGAGAAAAAAAGACTGATATGTTCACAGAATTGCCAGATTATCTCAGAATTCTGACTTTTTTTTCTCGCTATTTCGAGGTTACATCTCGCAAGTCTGACTTTTTTTCTCAGAATTGTCATAGAAACACAATTCTGACTTTTTTCTCTGAACTATGAGATATAAATGCAAGAAAAAGTCAGAATTGCGAGTTTATATCTATTATTTTTCCGCACAACTGCAACTTTGTATTTAACAATTCCGACTTTATTTCTTAAAATTGAGACTTTATATCTCAGAATTCTGACTTTTTTTCCTCGCAATTTCGAGTTTACATCTCACAAGACTTTTTTTTCTCTGAATTGTGAGATATAAACGCACAGTTGCAACTTTGTATTTTGCAGTTTTGACTTTATCACAATTGCAAGTTTATATCACACAGTTCTGGCTTTATTTCTCAGAATTCTGACTTTTTTCCACGCAATTTCAAGTTTACATCTCGCAAGACTTTTTTTCTCAGAATTGTCACAGAAACTAGCAATTCTGACTTTTTTTCTCTGAACTGTGAGATTGCAAGAAATAGTCAGACTTGTGTGTTTATATCTGTTATTTTTTCCTCACAACTGCAAGTTTATATCTCACAATTCTGACTTTAAATCTGAGATATAAACGCACAATTGCAAGAAATAAAGTCAGAATTGTGTTTATATCTATTATTTTTCCTCACAATTGCAACTTTGTATCTCACAATTCTGACTTTATTTCTTAAAACTGAGACTTTATATCACACAGTTCTGGCTTTATTTCTCAGAATTCTGACTTTTTTTCTTGCAATTTCGAGTTTACATCTCACAAGACTTTTTTTCCTCAGAACTGTGAGATATAGACTCGCTTTTGTGAGTTATAAAGTCCAGTTCTGAGAAAAAAAGACTGATATGTTCACAGAATTGCCAGTTTGTATTTCAGAATTCTGACGTAAAGGAGAAGTTCACTTCCAAAACAAAGATTCACATATAATATACTCACCCCCTTGTCATCCAAGATGTTCATGTCTTTCTTTCTTCAGTCTTAAAGAAATTATGTTTTCTGAGCGAAACATTTCAGCATTTTTCTCCATATAATGGACTGATATGGTGCCCTGATTTTGAACTTCCAAAATGCAGTTTAAATGCGGCTTCAAACGATCACAAATGTGGTTGTAAACGATCCCAGCTGAGAAAGAAGGGTCTTATCTAGTGTAACAATCGGCTGTTTTCATTAAAAAAAAAATACAATTTAAATACTTTTTAATCTCAAACGCTCATCTTGCCTTTCTCTCCCTGAGCTCTGTGTATTCTGACTCAAGACAGTTAGGGTATGTCAAAAAACTCCAATCGTATTTTCTCCCTCAACTTCAAAAATCATTTCAAAA
>JAHKKF010528126.1:0-27115 GCA_019740295.1 Labeo calbasu | reverse complement strand
AGACAGTTAGGGTATGTCAAAAAACTCCAATCGTATTTTCTCCCTCAACTTCAAAAATCATTTCAAAATCATCCTACATCGCTGCAGAAGTACCGACAAAGTGAACATGCACAGAAGATCAAACACCCTTAACAAAAAAGGTAAAACAGCCATATAGGGTGATTTTGAAGTTGAGGGAGAACATGAGATGGGAGTTTATCAACATACCCTTACTGAACCGTAAAAAACAGTTCAAGGAGAGTAAGATAAGACGAGCGTTTTGCATTAAAAAGTATATAAATGGTATTATTTTTATTAAAATATCCAATCGTTTCGCTAGATAAGATCCTTCTTTCTCAGCTGGGATCGTTTGAAGCCGCATTTAAACTGCGTTTTGGAAGTTCAAAATCGAGGCACCATATCAGTCCATTATATGAAGAAAAATGCAGAAATGTTTTCCTCAAAAAACAATTTCTTTACGACTGAAGAAAGAAAGACATGAACATCTTGGATGACAAGGGGGTGAGTACATCATATGTGAATCTTTATTTTGGAAGTGAACTTCTCCTGTAACTCGCAATTGCCAGTTTATATCTCAGAACTCTGACTTTATTTCTTAAAATTACGACTTTATATCAGAATTTTGACTTTATTTCTCAGAATTAAGACTATGTTTCTCACAATTCTTACTTTATTTCTCAAAATTACAACTTTATATCTCAGAATTTTGACTTAACTCACAATTGCCAGTTTATATCACACAATTCTGACTTCATTTCTCAAAAATATGACTTTATATCTCAGAATTCTGACTTTATAACTCGCGATTGCGAGTTTATATCATGCAATTGTGACTATTTCTCAGAACTGCAAGTTTATATCTCAGAATTCTGACTTTATTTCTGAAAATTACAACTTTATATCACACAATTCTGACTTTATTTCTAAAAATTAAGACTTTATATCAGAATTTTTTATTTATTTCTCAAAATTAAGACTTTATGTCTCAGAATTTTGCCTTTATTTTTCAAAATTATGACTTTATTTCTCAGAATTCGGACTTTATTTCTTAAAATTACAACTTTATATCACACAATTCTGACTTTATTTCTAAAAATGAAGACTTTATATCAGAATTTTGCCTTTATTTTTCAAAATTATGACTTTATTTCTCAGAATTCGGACTTTATAACTCGCAATTGTGAGTTTATATCATGCAGTTGTGACTATATCTCAGAATTCTTTAATTTTTTATTCAATAGCATTGATTTCCATTGTGTGGCCAAAAAATATAATGAAAGTCAGTGGGAGCTGAAAGTGATTTGGTGATCTTCTTTTGTGTTCAGTTTTTCCAAAAAGCTTTGGAATGACATTAAATGATGATTAAATGTGTAAATAATGGCAAAAATGATCATTTTGGGTGAAATGTCCCTTTAAATGACATGAGCGTGACTAAATAACACAATGTTTCTCACTGAAACATTTCTTTAAAAATAATAAATATGTTATGCACATCATTTCCTTCACCTTTACAGTTATTTGCCCTCATATCAATCTAGTTCTGCTCTTTTACCCTTGAGAAATCGGCTTTAAACACACAGCGCCCCCTAGCGGATAATGTATGTACATACAGACCAACATCTGTGTGACTGAACTCCTTCAGCACAGATGCAGCTTCCCGTCCTCGTGTAATTTATATCTGCACAAATTGATTTCGCATCAATGCTAAACAGAAGAACCGGATCAAGCACCTGCAGCGGAGCGTCTTTAGTGTGTTCAGGGCTCAGAATGGGTCACGTATTGTCTTTAGATATAAAGACGAGTTTATTCCAGAATCTTCTGGAAGGTTTGGGATTAAGCCTTCGTAGGGAGCTCTTTTCCCAATGCTGATGGAAGAACTTTATTGTTCGCTTTCAGTTCAGTGTTATTTCACAGACAGCAGCAGATTGATCTGGATGGGAGGAGACAAAGAAAGATTCATTATAGAATTATAAAATGAAAATTTAAAGTGCTCACAGCTAACAGGAAACAAACATTCTTCAGTAACATTTATTCTATTATCGGGTCTTCAATAGTTTTTTAAAGAAGTCTCTTTTGCTCACCAAGCCTGTATTTATTTGATTTAAAGCATAGAAAAAAACAGTACAATTTTGAAATATTTTTACTATTTAAAATACTTGAATATATTTTAAAATGCAATTTCAAAGCTGAATTTTCAGCATCATTACTCCAGTCTTCAAAGTCACACGATCCTTCACAAATCATTCTAGTATGCTGATTTGCTGCTCAAGAAACATTATTATTATTATCAATATTGAAAAGGGTTCTTTAATTAATAGAAAGATCCAAAGCAGCAAATCAGCATATTAGAATGATTTCTGAAGGATCATGTGACACTAAAGACTGGAGTAATGATGCTGAAAATTCAGCTTTGAAATCACAGGAATAAATTACATTTTAAAATATATTCAAATAGAAAGCAATTATTTTAAGTAGTAAAAAAATATTTCAAAATTTTACTGCTTTTGCTGTACTTCGGATCAAATAATTGCAGGCTTGGTGAGCAGAAGAAAATGCTTTAAAAAAAAAACATAACAAATCTTACTGTTCAAAATCTTTTGACTGGTAGTGAATATCATTTTTTTTCTTAAAAACATTCTTCAGTAACGCTTGTTCTGTTATCTGGTCTTCAATAATGTTCTCTAAACTTTAGGAAAAAATAGATTTATACACTACCAGTCGGCCTTTTTTGAACAGTAATATTTTTATGTTTTTAAAGAAGTCTCTTTTGCTCATCAAGCTGGCATTTGTTTGATCCAAAGTACAGCAAAAGCAGTAAAATTTTGAAATATTTTTACTATTTAAAATAACAGCTTTCTATTTGAATATATTTTGAAATGTAATTTATTCCAGTGATCAAAGCTTGAATTTTCAGCAAAAAACAGTCGAGTATATATTTTTTCAGTATTCTTTGATGAATAGAAAAATGCAAAGATCAGCATTATAATAATAATAAATGTTTTCTTTTAACAGCATATCAGGATATTAGAATGATTTCTGAAGGATCACGTGACACTGAAGACCGGAGTAATGATGCTGAAAATTTAGCTTTGATCACAGGAATAAATTACATTTTAAAATATATAGAATAGAAAAGAGTTATTTTAAGTAGTAAAAACATTTTACTGTTTTTTTTGCTATACTTTCATATAAATGCAGGCTTGGTGAGCAGAAGAGACTTCTTTGAAAAACATAAAAAATTTTACTGCTCGAAATCTTTTGACTGGTAGTGAATATCACTTTCTTCTTAAAGTTATGAAGAAACATTCTTCAGTAATATTTGTTCTGTTATCTGGATTTCAATAACGTTCTCTAAATGTTATTTAGACACTGCCAGTTTTTGAACAGTGAGATTTTTTAATGTTTTTTAAAGGAGTCTCTTCTGCTCACCAAGCCTGCATTTATTTGATCTAAAGTACAGGAAAAACAGTACAATTTTGAAATATTTTTACTATTTAAAATAACTGTTTTCTATTTGAATGTATTTTTAAATGTAATTTATTCCTGTGATCAAAGCTGAATTTTCAGCATCATTACTCCAGCCTTCATTGTCACACGATCCTTCAGAAATCATTCTAATATGCTGATTTACTGCTTAAAAAAACATTTATTATTATTATTATTATTATTATTATGCTGATATTTGCATCTTTCTATTTATCAAAGAATACTGAAAAAATATATACTCAACTGTTACAAATTTTGAAAATAATAATGTTTTTTGAACATCAGATCAGCATATAAGAATGATTTCTGAAGGATCATGTGATTCTTAAAATATATTCAAATAGAAAACAGTTATTTTAAATAGTAAGAATATTTCAAATTTGTACTGTTTATACTGTATTTTGGATCAAATCAATGCAGGCTTGGTGAGCAGAAGAGACTCATTTGAAAAACATTAAAAATCTAACTGTTCAAATAAAAACTTTTGACTGGTAGTGTAGATCATTTTTTCATGAACAAACTTTCTTCTAGTAACATTAGCAGAAAGTTTGTTAGTTATCTGGTACATTCTTAGAAACTAGTTTGACTGGCAGTTAACCAAGTGGTAATCAGTCTTGCTTTTTGAATTCAAATTAGACCAAAATACTTTTTAATGTAACTGACAGCAAAACGTTATGAGCAATCTTGCATAAAACATTAGATGACTAACTTTCAAGATCAATCTAAGCAGTTAATGCAAACAGACTCTGGGCTTTAATAACGTTTTCAAAACATTAGCACAAAAACTTTAATATCTGTTGTTCATAGAACATTTTTCTAAAACATTTTAGTTGCATGTTCGTCTAACGTTTTTTTAAACTTTACAACAAATTAGCTTCAAATTCAGGGAACCTTCTCTAAACATTAGAACAAAAACATTTAAACACCATTCAGCTGGATGTTTGAACACTGCTACTAACTATTTGGTACTAACTAGTTACTACTAATTAGGCTCAGAGAACATTCAAAAGTAACATTACCAGAATGTGTGAAATGATAACGTGTAACATTAAATGTTTCCTCTAATGTAACCACGAAAAACTAATGTTTTGAATGTTATTTGGAAGTAACGTTTTCATAACTGGATGGGAATGATAGCAAAACGTTCTCTGAATATATCTGTGTTAGCCGGGCGCGATAAGCACCTGTTCCATGGATGGACATGCGATGATCTGGAGATCTTCACCGCTGTACTCCTCCTGCAGAAACGCATGCAGTCTCTGGAAAACCTGCTGGATGTTGTTCTGAAACAGCGTATGATTGATCAGATTCAGTGCATTTCATATTGGCATTATGGGCAACTGACCCTTTGCTCCTATCTTAGCGCCGCCTTAAAAAGTTACAGATCAATCCAACTTTAGCAACTGCCACCATGGATTTTAATTGAAAATCAACTAAATCTGCCTGAAAATCATGCTGAAAACTGTATTTTTATCATTAACTAAGAATTAAAATAAAATGCTAAAAAAAACAACAAAAAAAAACCAGTTGAAATAAATGTTAACACAACTAAAATAGAATCTAAAAAACTAACTTATTTAAAATAATAATTTATTAATAATAATTTAACTTATTAATAATAATAATGAAATAATTTAACTTATTTAAAAAAAAAAAAAAAAAAAAAAAGTGCAATAAAAATCAACTAAACAGGCATAAAAAAACAACTAGATCAAACAACAAAATTATAAAAAAAGAATTAAAAAAAATCTAAATATTATAAATATTTAAAATTAAATTGACTGAAAATCATGCTGAAAACAGTGTTGTTATTGTTAACTAAGAATAAAACAAAAAATACAAAAAAACCCTGAAATTTTGCCATCACAACTAACTAAAATAAAATAAGTATTAAAATGACAAAAACTAAAACAAACAAACAAACAAACAAAAAATAGGTATTAAAAAAAAAACTAAAATGCACAAAAATAAATGGTAATAATTAATAAACAACAAATTAATATTAATAAGTACTAAATAGATACTAGTCATTTTATTAACAGCATGTGATTGACTGGATTTAGTGCCATTTTTCTTGTCGTTATGCTGTGTGAGCGTTGCATTATGGGCAACTGACTCGTTGCTTAGCCCTGCCTTAAAAAGTTACAGTACATTCACACGGGTACATTACATTACTAAAAAAATGAATGTTTTTAAAAATCAAAACTAATTCAAAATATTATAAATATTTAAAATTACATTCACTGAAAATCATGCTGAAAACACTGTTGTTTTTGAATAAGAATAACACAAAAAAAATACAAAAAAACCCCCAAAAAACTTTTATTTTGCCATCACAACTAACTAAAGTAAAATAAGTATTCAAATGACAAAAACCAAAAAAGAAAAAAAAAAAATCAAATAAATAGGTATAAAAAAGAACTAAAATGCTAATAATTAATAAACAACAAATTAATAAGTACTAAATAGATACTAGTAATTTTATGAAATACTAAGATGTAATGATACTGAAATAAAATAGACTGAAAATCCAGTGTATTTCTATGGGATGTTCTATATAACTTGACTGAATGTCAGTAACCAAAGGGGCTGAAGTTTAGCAAATGGTCAATATAAACCCAGACTTTATTACATTTACAATTAGTATTTTATGATTAGATTTAAGAAATACAATACAAAGACAGTCATGATACTCACCCTGACGGGCTTGAACAGGATGAACTCGGTGTCTTTATTGGCCAGATATAAAGACATGCTCTGTAACGTCCCGGGCAGCTTGTTTTTCAGGATGCGATAGGTGGCCATCAGTATGTCATTAATTTTGGCTAAAAATACAGAAAATGCATCCTCATTAACAAGTGCAAAAACTTCAAAACAACACCAATTAATTTTTGCCTCATTATGGCGTAACAGCATAAATATTACAAAATCTATCAAAAATATGTGCGGGTTATATTTCACCCTAAAAATGAAAGAAAAAAGATTTTACATGAAAATTAAGCATAATGTATTTTCAGGATTAATAAAAATTTTCAGCACATTTTTACACTAAATTTAATTAATGTAATGCAATGCAGTTTGAAGTTTAAAATAGTTTCAAAAGGTTAAAGTTTGAATGTTTTGAAGGCAAAACAGTCTCAGATAGATAGATGGTCTCAGATAGTTACTAGCATATTTTTAACACGATTAGCAAGTTGCGAACATGTTTCTAGCATTATTAGCAAGTGGTTAGCATGTTGTTAGCATGATTAGCATGTTGCTAGCATTTTTTTGGCTGATTAGCAAGATGCTAGCTAGCATGTTTCTAACATGATTAGCAGGTGCTAACATGTTTCTAGCATGATTTTAGTATGATTAGCAAGTTGCTAGCATATTTCTAGCACGATTAGCAGGTGCTAGCATGTTACTAGCATGATTCTAGTATGATTAGCAAGTTACTAACATGTTTCTAACATGATTAGCAAGTTACTAGCATGATTCTAGCATGATTAGCAAGTTATTAACATGTTGCTAACATGTTTCTAGCATGATTAGCAAGTTTGTTAGCATGTCGCTAGCATTTTTTGGGCTGATTAGCAAGATGCTAGCTAACATGTTTCTAACATGATTAGCCGGTGCTAACATGTTTCTAACATGAGTTTAGTATGATTAGCAAGTTGTTAGCATGATTATAATATGATTGGCAAGTTGCTAGCATATTTCTAACACGATTAGCAGGTGCTAGCATGTTACTAGCATGATTCTAGTATGATTAACAAGTTACTAGCATGATTCTAGCATGATTAGCAAGTTACTAACAAGTTTCTAGCATGATTAGCAAGTTACTAGCATGATTCTAGCATGATTAGCAAGTTATTAACATGTTGCTAACATGTTTCTAGCATGATTAGCAAATTACTAGCAGGATTGTAGTTGCTAGGCTTGGCTAGATATATAAATAGATTAGAACTATTAGAATGGAAATTTGAATGGATTAGAAATAGTACATAGAAGGGAAGTCTTGATTTAGTCTCAGGGAATTCTGGGAGTTTAAGTTTGAATTTTGACAGTTGGAGTGTGAATAGTGTTGCTCATTTGAACATTCGGTCAATGTAAATCTATGGGATTTTTATGATTTTTAATCTTTAATTTTATGAAAACTATAAATCGGATCAGTTAGAAAAGAGGCAGCAACCCGAGTCAGATCAGTCTGAAGATCTGGGCTGAGTTTGGTGGTTCTTGCTTGAAAGCTCTAGGAGGAGAAGCGTTCCGAAATTTGACTAAGATGAATAATAATAACAAAAAGCTTAAGTAAATCAGATCAGTAGATTGGCTAAACATAGCCAACCTAAACAAATTTTTTAGAATATGTAAAATGTTATATATATATATATATATATATATATATATATATATATACACACACATTTGCAATATTTTATTATATAATACATACATATACACATGATTCAAACAATCATCTTTCTTGGTTCACATTAATATCAAGTAATATGTGAATGAACAGACTATTAGCCTTTTACACGTCTATCAGTGAAATTCAGGCTTCGACAATATAAAAGTGTTACTAGCAGCGCAGCAGATCATTCAGTGTAATCAAACAGCTAATTAGAGCTAATTATCAGATAATTAGAAGTTGATGAAACATTTAATTCCCGACTCACGTGGCTGAGCCCAGGGTTGCTGCGAAAGATTGTACGTCGGTCCTCCTTGAACAGCCATCGTTTTTAAAGCTCCTACCTGTTATTATAAAAAGCGATGAGGTTCAGAGAGTAGAGAAGTTTTGTTTTCACCTAAAAAAGTAAGAATTTATGCATGAAATTTGACCTTGGTGAGAAACTCCTCCAGGTTTCCCACAAACATGTGCGTCTGCTGCTGTATGAACTGCTCACAGCTGGACTTCAGGTGCCGATCCACGTCTTTCTTGGAGTCGATGTAGTGCTCTTTTATCTCTGGCGTACCCTGGCGTGAAAGCATTAGCTTATGATGAATGATTAAAATGCAAGCCATAAATCATTCACTATGGATCAGGAGTCAGGTGCGAGGGTCTGAGACTTTGAAGAGCAGAAAAGACCCGCCAAATGAAATGAATAAGTAAGAGTGACATTACCTCCAGTAGAAACTCAAGGATGGCGTTATGGCTGTTTAGGCGGAAGAAATTGGGCACAGCCTTGGGGTTGAGGATTTTGAAAGCGGCATCTGAGGACGGAGAAAAACAAATGTTGCTCTGCCATCTGGTGGTGCTTTACTGATATTACCAACACATTTCATCAGTTCTGTGTCTGTACACACAGACATCACATTTCAGCAATTTGGAGCCAAATTACAGAGGGTCAGAATCATTATTTTATTTTTACACAGAGATTGGTAGGTCGGTTAATAAAATCTGTTGACTTTAGCAATCTTTGTTGCATTATATTTCAATGGTGATCATTTAAACCTGGGAAAAAGCACTTTTTCATGTATTTTTTTCCAAAGTTTGCATGACTATTAAGTCAGGACGTATTTAATATATCTTAACATCCTTTTAGATGTTGGTTCTTACTAAAAAGTATTTTTGATATCTTCATTTTAAAGCTCCAGTATAGTTCAGTTCCTGAGATATTGGGATCTCAATGTGGCTCTATGAATATTTTGTAGGAGGGTCAAAATTTCCTGAGATTTGGAGCCATATTACAGGCTTTGTAAATGACTCTAGACAGATGGCAGGATCATTATTTTACTTTTATGCAGAGATTGGTAGGTCAGTTAATAAAATCTGTTGACTTTAGCAATCTTTGTTACATTATATTTCAATGGTGATCATTTAAACCTGGGAAAAAGCACTTTTTCATGTATGTTTTCCAGAGTTTGCATGACTGTAAGTCAAGAAATATTTAATATATCTTAAAATCCTTTTAGATGTTGGTTATTAATACATTTTTTTTTTGATATCTTCATTTTTAGGCTCCAGCATGGTTCAGTTCTGAGATGCGGGGATCTTAATGTGGCTCCATGATTGTTTTTGTAGAAGAGGGTCAATTTCCTGAGATTTGGTGCTAAAGTAAAGGGTTTGTAAATTAATTTAGAAAGATGTCAGCATTATTATGTTGTTTGTACACAGAGGTTAGTAGGTCTATTAGTAAAATTTGCTGACTTCAGCATTCTTGGTTGCATTATGTGCCAATGGTGACCGTTCCAAAACCAGGAAAAAGCACTTTTTCATGTATTTTCTCTAAAGTTTGCTGACTGTGGCTCCATGACTATTATGTAGAGGGTCAAAATGTCCTGAGATTTGGTGCCAAATTAAAGAATTTGTAAATTAATTTAGAAAGATGGCAGCATTATTATGTTGTCTGTACACAGAAATGAATTGGTCTATTAGTAAAATCTGTTGACCTTAGAAATCCTTGTTGCACTGTATGTCAATGGAGACCGTTCAAAAATGGTTGAAAAAGCACTTTTCGTGTTTTTCCCCCAAGGTTTGCATGTCTGTAACTCAAGACGTATTAAAGATACCTCAACATCCTTTTAGACGTTGGTTCATAGTAAAAGTTTCTTTTGATAACTTTATTTTTAAGCCCAAGTAAGGTTCAGTTCCTGAGATATGGGGATCTTAATGTGGCTCTATGACTCTTTTGTAGAAGAGGGTCAAAATGTCCTGAGATTTGAAGCCAAATTACTGGCTTTGTAAATTACTTTTAGAAATTTGACAGTAATGTTATTTTACTTTTATAAAGAGATTGGTAGATCTATTAGTAAAATTGGCTGACTTTAACAGTCTTTGTTGCATTATGTGCCAATAGTGAGTGTTCAAAAATGGGGAAAAAAGCACTTTTTGTGCATTTTATCCAAAGTTTGCATGACTGTAAGTCAAGAAGTATTTACTATATCTTAACATTCTTTTACATGTTGTTTCTTAACAAAGGTTTGTTTTGATATCTTCATTTTTAAGCCCAAATAAGGTTTAGTTTCTGAGATATGGGGATCTTAATGTGGCTCCATGGCTTTTTTGTAGAAGGTCAAAATGTCCTGAGATTTGGAGCCAAATTACATGCTTTGTAATTGACTCTAGAAATATGGCAGTGACATTATTTTACTTTTATACAGAGATTGGTCGATCTATTAGTAAAACTGTCTGTCTTTAACAATCGTTATGTTCCAATGGTGACATTCAAAAACAGTAAAAAGTACTTCATGTATTTTTTTTTTCTGAAGTTTGCATGCCTATAACTCAAGATGTATTAAAGATATCTTAACATCCTTTTAGATGTTGGTTCTTAATAAATGTTTCTTTTGATACCCTAATTTTACAGGTCCAGTATGGTTCATTTCCAGAGATATGGGGATCTTAATGAGGCCGTGACTAATTTGTAGAGGGTCAAAATGACCTGTAATTTGCAGCCAAAAATCAGGCTTTGTAAACTAATTTAGAAAGATGGCAGAATCATTATGTTGTTTGTACACAGACATTAGTAGGTCTGTTAGTAAAATCTGCTTACTTTAGAAATCCTTGTTGCACTATATGTCAATGGTGACCGTTCAAAAAAAATGGGAAAAAGCACTTGTGTTTTTTCCCCAAGGTCTGCATGTTTGTAACTCAAGATGTATTAAAGATATCTTAACATCCTTTTAGATGCTAGTTCTTAATAAAGGTTTCTTTTGATAACTTTTTTTTTAAGCCCAATCATGGTTCATTTCCAGAGATATGGGGATCTTAATGTGGCCATGACTATTTTGTAGAGGGTCAAAATGACCTGAGATTTGGAGCCAAATTACAGGCTTTGTAAATGACTCTAGAAATATGGCAGCATTATTACTTTATTTTTTATACAGAGATTGGAAGATCTATTAGTAAAATCTGTTGACTTTAGCAATCTTTGTTGCATTTTGTGCCAATGGTGACCATTCAAAAATGGGAAAAAGTACTTTCTAATGCATTTTTTTTAGATGTTTGCAAACCTGTAACTTCAGATGTATTAAAGATATCTTAACATCCTTTAAGATGCTGGTTCTTAATAAATGTTTCTTTTGATATCTTCAATTTTAAGCCCCAGTATGGTTCATTTCCAGAGATATGGGAATCTTAATGAAGCCCTGACTAATTTGTAGAGGAGGGTCAAAATGACCTGAGATTTAGAGCCAAAAATCAGGCTTTGAAAGTGAATTTAGAAAGATGGCAGAATCATTATGTTGTTTGTACACAGAGATTAGTAGGTCTGTTAGTAAAATCTGTTGACTTTAATAATCCTTGTTGTCAATGGTGAACGTTCGAAAATGGAAAAAAGCACTTTTTGTGTTTTTCCCCAAGGTCTGCATGTCTGTAACTCAAGATGTATTAAAGATATCTTAACATCCTTTTAGATGCTGGTTCTTAATAAAAGTTTCTTTTGATATCTCCATTTTTGAGCCCAAGTATGGTTCATTTTCAGAGATATGGGGATCTTAATGTGGCCATGACTAATTTGTAGAGGAGGGTCAAAATGACCTGAGATTTGGAGCCAAATTTTAGGCTTTGTAAATGACTTTAGAAATATGGCAGCATCATTACTTAATTTTTACACAGACATTGGTAGATTTATTAGTAAAATTTGCTGACTTTAGCAATCTTTGGTGCAATATGTGGCAATGGTGACCATTCAAAAATGGGAAAAAGTACTTTCTAATGTATTTTTTCTGAAGTTTACATACCTGTAACTTAAGATGTATTAAAGATATAATAACATCCTTTAAGTTGTTGGTTCTTAATAAAAATTTCGTTTGATATCTCCATTTTTGAGCCCAGATATGGTTCATTTCTAGAGATATGGGGATCTTAATGAGGCCTGACTAATTTGTAGAGGAGGGTCAAATTGACCTGAGATTTGGAGCCAAATTTTAAGCTTTGTAAATGACTTTAGAAATATGACAGTATCATTATTTTACTTTTATACAGAGATTGTTAGATCTATTAGTAAAACTGTCTGTCTTTAACAGTCTTTGTTGCATTATGTGCCAATGGTGACCATTCAAAAAACTTTTTTGTGCATTTTTTCTAAAGTTTGCATGCCTGTAACTCAAAATATATTTAAGATATCACAATATCCTTCTAGATTCTAGTTCACAACAAACTTTTCTTTTGGCATGTTCAATTTTATGGCCTTTTATGATTCGCTTCTGGAGATAATGGGATCTTGATATGGCTCCTTGAGTAAATTGAAACGTGGGTCACGTTGCATACACATGATACTTTTGTAAAATCACCCTTTTATCACAATGACCAATATTTATGATTGTCTTTCTCCAGAAAAAATATTTTACACAATCAAACATTTTGTTTGTTTGAAATTTGGTTGATTTGACATTAAACAAGTTACCCAAAAAACATTCATTTTTGCCAGTGTTTACTCATATTGAGTAACAAACCAGAAAACAACAACAACAACAGTCTTGAAACTTTGCACTCATTAATGCATGTTTAAAAGGGACATCTTTTTTGTGATCTATGCAAAAAACACTAATTTATATGTATAGGTGTCGCACAGGTTCAGTCTGTTACACACAATCTGTCAGCACTGTGAACATCTATTACAAAGAACAACCATTAAAATTTACCCAAATCTTACAAAAGCATGACTGTTACCTCTGGTTTTCTTCAGATCCAGAGAGATCTCTTTAATGGCGAAGTCGGCGTGGAACGGAGCGATCTGCTCGCGCATGATAAGGAGATGTTTGATAAGGAAGAGCTGCCCGTCTATTTGAGTCTGTGAAGAAAGTACAACAGTCCATTCAACACATCTGATGAGATCCAGACACTGTTTACACTCTCTGAAATTAAACCTTCACTAAAACATTTCTGTTTCTGATAAAGCTTCTCATGTAATTCCTTACCAAATTATACCAGACAATATACCAAAAAATACATATGTGGATATATAGTATATCCAACTGACATAATATATGCTATAGAGCAAATATCTGCTACGTAGTTGTTTGGATCATTGCAAAACGCAAACTATATTATTTTCCAGCTCTAATCTGCTGATTATGACTATAAGGCTTGAATATATTAAGATATACTAAACAATAACATCATGATTTTATGTAAAGCTGCTTTGCAACAAGGTGTACTGTTAAAAAATGCTATAAACTGACTTGACTTGAAATTGAACATGGTTAAATGTTGTGTCTGGGTCATTTCCTATAGTGGAATGAATTTCTCAAGACAAATGAATAATAGATAAAAATAAAAAGTAAAAAAAAAATAAAATAAAATAAAAAATAAATAAATTAGAAATAAAAAAGAAAAATAAATAAATTGTTTCTGGTGCATTTACTATAGTGGAATGAATTTCTCAAGACGATAGAAGATAAAAAAATAAACAGTAAAAAAAAAAAATAGATATATATATATATAAAATAAATCAATTAGAATTAAAGAAATAATAAAAATAAATAAACTGTTTCTGGGTCATTTACTATTGTGAAATGAATTTACTATATATAACAAATGAATAATAGAAACAAATAAAAAGTAAAACAATTAATTAAAAATAAAAATAAATATAAAATGAATACATTAGAAATTAAAACAATAAAAGAAATAATAAAAATTAATTGTTTCTGGGTCATTTACTACAGTGGAATGAATTTCTTTAGAAAAACGAATAATAGATACAAATAAAAAGTAAAACTATTAATTAATAAAAACAAAAATAAATATAAAATAAATAAGTTAGAAATTAAAAATAGTGGAATGAATTTCTCAAGACGAATAACAAAAATAAGTAAAAAAAATAAATAAAAATAAATTAGAAATAAAAAATAATAAAAAATAAATAAATTATTTCAGGATCATTTACAATAGTGGAATAAATTTCTCAAGACAAATGAATAATAGATAAAAATAAAAAGTAAAAAATATTAATTTATAAAAATAAAAAAATAAATATAAAATAAATAAATAAATAAATAAATAATTTCTCAGGAAAAACAAATAAAAAATAAAAAACAAAAAAATAAATATAAAATAAATAAATTGTTTCTGGGTCATTTACTATAGTGGAATGAATTTCTCAAGATGGATAATAGATAAAAATAAAAAGAAAAAAAAATTAATAAAAATAAAAAATAAATATACAATAAATAAATCAGAAATAAAAAAGAAAGAAAATAATAAAAATA
This sequence comes from Labeo calbasu, assembly GCA_019740295.1. Taxonomy (NCBI): domain Eukaryota; kingdom Metazoa; phylum Chordata; class Actinopteri; order Cypriniformes; family Cyprinidae; genus Labeo; species Labeo calbasu. The sequence continues at coordinate 12,490 of JAHKKF010528126.1, read as the reverse complement.
AACTGTTTCTGGGTCATTTACAATGGTGGAATGAATCTCTTAGGACAAATAAATAATAGCTAAAAATAAAATGTAATTTTTAAAATAAAAGTAAAAAATATAATAACTAAAACTAACTAAATCAGGAATAAAAAGAGCATAATTCATAAAAATAAATCATTTTATTTAAATTCTCTAAAATAAAATGGAAATTAATGAAAAAAATTGTAAAAAAACAAAAAACAAAAAACAAATAAATATATAAATAAATGAATACATATTGTCAAAAAAATAAATAAATAAACAAATTTAAAATAAGACTAAATTAATTTAAAATAAAACTAAATAAAATAAAATGTCTTGTATACAGATCCATAAAGGTCTCACCTTGTTCTTCTGAATGACATCAGAGGCTTTGAGAAGAGACTGGATGCAGGCAGACAGAGCTTCCTGTGACAGACCCTGAAACACCGCCCTCTACAGGACACACCACACAAAACAATCATACACTCACTCTGCTATTCCAAATTTTTTAATAATAATCTTCCATCTTTCATAAGGTGAATTTAACAATACCATAACCACTTGTTAATAATAATAATAATAATAACAACAACATAAAAGAATATTCAACTTTTGCAGTCACTTGAGCAGAATGATATGAAGATGAGTCAGTGTTATTTCAGTATCATATACTATTTTAGTTTGTATATGTTTTGTTATATTGTTAAATTTTAGATTTTATTTCGATATTTTTAATATTATTTTAATATTATTTCTATAGTTTTCATTTTAATGTTTTATTAAAGTTTTGTAATTTTGTTATCACTTTTAAAAAAATGTCTATATACTTATTCTTATTTATTATTTTTTAGATTAATTATAGTTATTTTAGTATTCAAACTAAAATGACAAATTTTGAATTACAATACGTTTAAATATTTTATTTTAGTTCAGTTAATGTTTATTTTATTCCAAAAAGCATGTGTGTTTTTTTTTTTAATGGCTTTAGTTTGTTAACTACAATAACCCCTGGGTAATTAAAAGATGAGAAAACGATCAGCTTTATCAGCATTAAGATTTAATTCAGATTTAGATTTAATAATTAACCACAAGATCAGATAAAGAGGAAAAATCTAAAGTTAAATTATTGAATATTCTTAATACAAATGAATTATTAAAACAGTGCCACTGGGAAACTACAGCTTGGTCTTTTTGAATTCACAAGTTGTTAATTATTGAATGAACATAACTGTTAATTAATTTAGTAATGATGAATTGACTGATGTTGGTGTTCTAATACTGACGTCTATGCAGCGGTAGAGTTTGGAGAGACACACGAGCGTCCGTCTGACGGTGGGATACCACATGCCGTGAAGATCTGCTGGAGAAACTGTGCTCTGTAAGCGCGAATCTGCAGGAGAAACACAGCATGCGGTCAGCGCGGTCCAGGACGAGTGAGCGTTTTATTGATTAGAGACACCGGGTCACGACAAACACACACCAGAGCTGATGAGCTTCTTATTATCAGACTCCTCCAGCTGCACGTCAGAGAAAGAGTTGTTCGAGGTCAACTTCATCTGCTCCTCTTTCAGACTCTGAGCAATTTTCTGCAATAGATAAAGGAGATTTCACTGTTTAAAACACTACTGAACACATTCTGAATGATAACATTGACTTTATTTGCATTTACATTAACAAACATGAAAAAAATTCATATGAATTAAAAAATAAACTAAATAAAATACATAAAAATACATTTAAAAATAACAAACAATACATACATACTAAAGAAAGACACAAAAATACATTAAAAATGAAAAAAAAAAACACTTACAAATAAATTGAAATCAATCATTTATATTATTGAAAAGCAAAAATAAAAACGTTAAAAAATAAAAAAAAACAATTGCATAATAAATAAACTAAAAAAGTAAACAAAAAAAACTACAGAAAAAAAGAAAAAAATAAGTAAAAAGTAAATGAAAAAGTAATGATTTGAAAAAATAAAATATACTAAATTAGATAAATAAATGTAAATATTGAAAAACTAAATTAAACAATTGTATAATAAATAAGCTAAAAAATAAACTAAAAATGTTTGAAAATGAAAAATAAATAAAAAGTAAAAGACAAATGATAATAAAAAAAATTAAAACACAAAATTCAATAAATTAAAAATATTTAAGATAAAAAAGGTATAATAAATAAATTTAAAAACAGAAATCTAAAACAAAAACTACAAAAATGTAAAAATGAAAAAGAAAAATTATTTTAAAAAATAAAACCAGATAAATTTAAAAGTAAAAACAAATGTAAAAAGTAAATAAAAAACAAAATTAAAAAATGAAATAAAAAAACTGAAAATTAATAATGATTTAAAAAAAAATGACAAAACATACAAAATTACACAAATGCATTAAGATATTAATAAATACATAAATAAAACAAATGTATAATAAATAAACAAACTACAAAATTTTACAAAATGAAAAATACATTAAATTAATAAAACATACAAAATTAGATAAAAATATTTACAAAATAAAAAAGAAACAACTGTATAATAAATAAACTAAAAACAAACTACAAAAAATCTAAAATGAAAATAAAAATGTAAAAAATTATAATTATTTAAAAAAGAAACATACAAAGATAAATTAAAATATTTAAAAAAAAAATAAATAAATAAAAAGTACATGAAAAAACACAAAAATAAAAAATAAAAGTAAATGAAAAATTAATAATGATCTAAAGAATAACAAAACATACAAAATTAGATAAATACACTAAAATATAAATAAATATATAAAACAACTGTATGATAAATAAACTAAACAAATAAACCACAAAATTAAAAAAAAATTAAATGACAAAAATAAAAAGTAAATGACAAATAATAATAAACTTATTCAGCAGCATCTAAAAACATTTCACATTTCAGAACTGTTCACGTTAAACGATTTGTTTGCTGACCTCCATCATCTCGAGTTTGTCGGGGTAGGCCAGGTCTCCCGGCGCAGGCTTGTATCCGATGATGTCCGTCTGGATGTAGATGTGCGTCCTGTAGACCAAACGCTCCTGCACGTCCTCCAGCATCTGCTTCACCACGGCGTCAAACGCCGCCAGCTGGACCACTGAGACAAACCGACCGATCACACGTCACAAACAAACTCATTCATTAGAAACACACGGCTGAGGGAGAAACAGGGTTTAGTACCGTTGTTTTGGACGTGATCCTCCAGCATCTCGTTCTTCAGGATCCCACAGAGCTCAGACAGCGTCTCCAGATGGACCACATGGATGATCAGAGGCCTCAAGACGTCATACAGAGTCACGCAGAGCTTCTCCAAAAGCTCACTACCACAATAACATCAAATGACATCACATTTTTATTGTTTCAGTTATTATTAAAATAATATAAATATATTTAAAAGCAAAATGACTCAGCTTGATTTTGGCAAATAAACAAACTAAACAAACAAAAATGGTAAATAAATAAATAAATACAAAAATGAAATAAACAAAAAAAGTAACTAATAAATAATTAAAATTAAATTAATAAATAATTAATTAAAAGTAGATGCCCATTTAACATGACACCCTCCCCAAAAAAAGAGACTAAAATAAATAAATAAACAAAATAAATATAAAATAATAAATAAAAATATATAGATAAATAACTAAAATGAATTAATAATGATTTAATTACTTTAAAGCAGATGGTCATTTAGCATGTTAGCCTCCAAAAAAATAAAATAAAATTAATAAATACAATAAATGAATACAAAGAAAATAAAACAATTAATAAATAATTAAAATGACTTAAATTAATAAAATAATAAATAATTAATTAATAAAATCAGATAGTCATTTAACCTGTCAGCATTCAAAAAAGGACTAAAATAAAATAAATAAATAAATTGATAAAAAAGACAAATAAACAACATAAATATAAAGAATACATTAATAAAAATAATGAATAAATAATTAACATTTAGTAAATTAATAAATAATTAATTAACAGCAGATAGTCATTTAACCTGCCAGCCTCCAAAAAGGACAAAAATAAAATAACTAACAAACTAAATAAATAAAAAAGAAATTAAAAAACATAAATATAAAGAATAAATGAATACAAATTTAAAAAATGATAAATAATTAAAATTAATTAAATTAATAATTAATTAATTAATTAATTAAAAGCAGGTGGTCATTTAACCTGACAGCCTCCAAAAAAGGACTAAAATAAAATAAATAAATAAAAAAGAAATACATAAAATGAATATAAAGAATAAATGAATAAAAATAAAACAATTAATAAATAATTAACATTAATTAAATGAAAATTAATAAATAATTAATTACCTAAAAGCAGATGGTCATTTAACCTGCCAGCCTCCAAAAAAGGTTTATTTATTAACATAAAATAAATAAAATAATTAAAATAAAATACATAAATTGATTAAAAAAAAAAGAAATAAACAACATAAACATTAATAAAATTATATTAATACATTAATACAAATAAAATAATTAATAAATAATTAATTAATAGCAGACTAATTGCCAGCCTCCAAAAAGGACAAAAATAAATAAATAAACATAAATATAAAGAATAAATAAATAAATAAAAAAAAAAAAACGATAATTAATTAAAATGTATTAAATTAATAAATAATTAATTAATTAAAAGCAGGTGGTCATTTAACCTGCCAGCCTCCAAAAAAGGACTTAAATAAATAAATAAATAAAACATAATAACATAATACAGAATAAATAAAAATAAAAATAAATCAATTAATAAATAAATTAAATTAATTAAAATAATAAATAATTAATTACTTAAAAGCAGATGGTCAACTGCCAGCCTCCATAAAAAGGACTAAAATAAAATAAATAAAATAAATCAATAAGAAAGAAATAAACCAAACTATATATAAAATTAATATAAAGAATAAATGAATACAAAAAAAACAAATGATAAATAATTAAAGTTAATTAAATTAATAAATTAACAAAAATGAATTACTTAAAAGCAGATGGTAATTTAACCTGCCAGCCTCCAAAAAAGGACTAAAATAACATAAATCAATAAGAAAGAAATAAACTAAAATATAAATAAAAAAATAATAATAAAACAAAATTAAAAATAAAAAGCCATACAAATAAATAAATCAGTCTAACACGCTGTGTTTCTTGGTGTAAAGAAAATAATTGTGGGTCAGAACAATGCGACGGTAAACAATGAGAGAATTTTCATGTTTGTGTAAACCATTGCTTTAATCAGAAATGAGTTTCTTCACTCACTCCAGTTTGGACGTGGGTTTGGAGAAGAACTCGTTGTAAAGCTGATGCTCGTCCTGACACACGTGGACCATGAACGCACAGCCGCTGCGCACCTGAAACAACAAATACGATCGCTTGCTGAACGTCACAAATAAACACAGTATGAGTATTTATGACAGCTGGAACAGACTCTCAGTCAAACATAAACAAAAGCAAAAACAAAATGGCAAAAATGGTCATTCTGAACCTTCACAACCTTTGCCAAATATAACGCTAGGGAAAACAAAAAATGCAAAAACAAATAACTAATTTTGTCTACGTAGACTCTTTTTTTTCTAAAACCTCCAAGTTACAAAATGTTCAAACGCACAAACTTTTCCGCTTTTGAAAATTAATTTAAACATCATCATCTATTGTAAATAGCAGGAAAAAATAATATACATACAAAAGTCACATGATCAGCAGATGATGTGTTGAGGTAAATACTCATATGAAAAGTATGACAGTACGTGGTTTTCTCACCAGAGCGCAGTGATCCTTGTTGTTCTGGCTGGTGAGATCTGTGATGGTGGAGTTTATACTGGGACTGAGCAGAACTTCCCTCTGGTCCAGATAACACTGATGAATCTCATCCAGCAGCTGCTGATACCTGACAGACACACACAGTCACGGTTCACAGTGCATTTCATCTCATTACGGGATAGTTTGTTTCAAAACAGCATGATTCATGATATATAAAAATAGGAAAAATACACAAAATTAAAAAGAAATAAACACAGTAATAAAACAAAAATAAATAAAACAAATCGTATAAATGGGAACAACGTAATTACATAAAATGAATGAATAGAAATCATAAATAAACAATAAAAAATGAATGAATACAAAAAAATAAAATAAAAAATAAAATAAATGCAATCAAATAAATTAAATAAAAATGAATACAAATACTAAATAAATAAAAACGAATAAAGAAAGTATTTTAAATAAATCAATAAAAATAAATAGATAAACTTAAAAATAAACACAGTAATAAAACAAAAATAAATAAAACAAATAAAATAAATGAGAACAACGTAACTACATAAATTGAATTAATAGAAATCATAAATAAACAATAAAAAATAATTAATACAAAAAATAAAATAAAAAATAAAATAAATGCAATCAAATAAATTAGTTAAATAAAAATGAATAAAAACACTAAATAAATAAAAACGAATAAAGAAATTATTTTAAATAAATCAATAAAAATAAATAGATAAACTTAAAAATAAAACACAGTAATAAAACAAAAACAAAACAAATAAAATAAATGAGAACAACGTAACTACATAAAATGAATTAATATAAATCATAAATAAACACAATAAAAAATGAATGAATATAAAAAATAAACTAAATGCAATCAAATAGATTAGTTAAATAAAAATGATTAAAAATACTAAATAAATAAAAACAAATAAATCAATTATTTTAAATAAATCAATAAAAATGAATCGATAAACTTAAAAATAAACACAGTAATAAAACAAAAATAAATAAAACAAATAAAATAAATGAGAACAACATAATTACAAAAAAATAAATATATAAATCATAAATAAACAATAAAAAATGAATGAATACAAAAAATAAAATAAATGCATAAAATAAATGCGATCAAATAAATTGGTTAAATAAAAATACTAAAATAAAAACGAATAAAGAAATTATTTTAAATAAATCAATAAAAATTAATAGATAAACTTAAAAATAAAAAAATACAAAAATAAAATAAAAAGTTAAAATATCTAAATAAAATAAATGAAAATAAATTACATAAAATAAATTATAAATTATAAATAAACAAAATTAAAATAAACAAAAATAAACTGAGTTTATTTTTTTTAACCTGAAATGAATTTCTTCACCTACTCCAGTTTTATTATAGCTATAACTAAAACAGAAACCAAAATAAAAACCACAAAAAATAACTTAAAATAAAATAACCAAAATACATTAGCTAGATTTTGTTTCAGCTTAATTAGCTGTGATTTTATGTGATTTTAATTTTGTTTAACCTTAATGAACTAAAATAACTACAAATGAAACACAAAATTACTAAATAAATAAAAACACATACAGAAAATGATTTTAAATAAATCAATAAAAATGAATAAATGCACTTCAAAATATATACGTACAAGTAAAATATATAAATAAAATAAATGAAAATAAATTACATAATAATAAATTATAAATAAAATAAACTAAATACATAAAAATAAACTAAAAATAAATTAATAAAATAAATGAACATTAATAAATAAAATATAAAACCATATGAACAAACAAAAATAAACAAATAAATATTCTCTCATACTGTTTCAATTATCAACATTTGTGATTTTAATTTTGTTTAAATAACTAAAAAAGAAACAAAATTACTAAAACTTTAACTAAAATAAAGATGAAATAGGAAAATATAAAAACTTGATCTAAGAACTTAAAAATACAAAAATACAAAAAATAAAATAAAAAGTATATAAATAAAATAAATGTAAATAAATTACATACAATAAATAAACAAACAAAATAAAATATATAAACCAAAAAAAAACTAAAAATAAATTAATAAAAAAAATGAACTAAATAAATTACAAAACCATATGAACAAACAAAAAAAAACAAATAAATATTATTCTGTCATACTCAAAAGTCCCTTTGTTTTATATGCTTTAAGTGGAAAAAAAAGTCTAAAATGTTAAGTACGTTAGATGTTCAATTATATATGCATAATAATAAGAATGATCAGAACTTAAAAATAAATACATACAAAAATACAATAAAAAGTAAAATATATAAATAAAATGTAAATAAATTACATCAAATTAACAAATTATAAATAAACAAAATAAAATGTATAAACACAAAAATAAATGAATATTTATATTAATAAATAAAATAAAACCATATGAACAAACAAAAACAAACAAATATATATTATTATATAAACATAATATCATACTGTGTTTCAATTATCAACATTTGTGATTTTAATTTTGTTTAAATGACTAAAAATTAAACTAAAATTAAGATGAAAGAGGAAAATATACATAAAAAACTGATTTAAAACATGAATAAAAAATATTACAGTATCTCAATTATATTAAAATAACCCTGATTGAAAAGTCGCTTTGTTTTATATGCTTTAAATAAAAAAAAACTATATTTTAAATATGGTCTCATATGTGCAACTACACATGCATAAAAATAAGAATTATCAGACAATAATAAAAATAAAAAAATACATTTTCGATCACTCACTCTGGGATTTTGTCAGACCGCTGTTCAACTTGTTCAATGAGCCTCTGAAACAAAAACAATCATATAATGATGAATATTTATGTATACAGTATAAAGGGTTCATAATTATGGCTTTTGAAACAGCCAAATAAAACTTGATTTGTTGTCAAACGAGCGTTTGCACACAAGACTCACCCGAACTTTCGGGGCGGCTGCTCTGAACTTCACATAGTAGAGCGTGAAGGCGTTGTCTGCGTTTGGAGCGCCCAGCAGGTCCTGCTCAGATCATGTATACAATAAACAAACAGGAAATGACACAACCATCTGTGATCTAATCCTCAGCAAATCTTTGGTCTCTGTTAAGCGTACCCGTTTGGTCAGCTGAGCCGTGAGGTTCTGCAGGGTGCTGACCGTGTGGCTCTTGATCAGGTGCATGGCTTTGGACAGACACTGCTTGAATTTGGTGAGATACACTGGGTAGTCTTTAAAATTGGGCTGAAAGAAGGAACATGCATGTGTGAAAGATTAAAAAAAAGATTCTATTGGAACATAAGAGGAGAATATTGCAACACTGTACTAAATGTTTCATTTACATGTGATGAGACGTATTCTATGCATTCGTCTAATTTGGAAAGCATCGGGATGAATCCTTCACCGTTCACCGATAATGTCGGGGAGTTCAGTTTCTGTAAGAGAGATACATGAGATTAATAAACAAACAAATGCATGGCAAATACAGTTTGGAAACAGGAGTAAAGCATTACCGTGTTTATGTTTTCCAGTTCATTAAAATACGACAGTTTCTCTTGGATGCTCTCAGCCAGATCCACCAGCTCTGACTGTCCACAGAACAGAGAGAAAACAAATAAACATTATTTAGCATTATCAGCATACAAAATACATACATACAAAGTCAGTAATATTTTATAATATTTAAAAGAACAAAAAAGTCTCTTCTGCTCACCAAGGCTGTATTTATTTGATCAAATATACAGTAAAAATTGTGAAATATTATTACAATTTAAATCTTATTGTCTTCTGTGTGAGTAAATGTTAAAATGTAATTTATTTCAGTGATTAAAGCTGAATTTTCAGCATCATTACTCCAGTCTTCAGTGTCACATGATCTTCAGAAATCATTCTAATATGCTGATTTGCTGCTCAAGAAACATTTCTGAACATCAATGTTGAAAACAGTTGTGCTGCACAATTTTGTGGAAACTAATACATTTTATTTTTCAGGATTGACAGATGAATAGAAAGTTCATAAGAGTTTGTTTGAAACATAAACCTTTTGTAACATTATAAAGGTCTTTAATGTCACAATTGAATTCTTGCCCCAAATATTTTAAATTGTAGGGCCCTATGAAATCCATTTTAATTTTTTTTTTAAATGATTAAATTACATTTTATTAATCAAATAGCAAGTCTTATTATTAAAAAATCCGTACGAAATTCCGTGACATGAAATTGTGACATTATTCAGTAATTTCTGTTTTTATGACTGCGTTTTCTGAATCATAGGGCACTAAAATTGCAATAATACTTAGCAACTGGTGCAGTATTTATCATCCAATAAATGCAGCCTTGAGTGAGCAGAAGAGACATCTTTTAAAAACATTAAAAAAAAAAAAAAATTCTCAATTACAAACTTTTGACTGGTATGATTTATCTGGACTTTTTAAACGTTTTTTTTTTTTTTGCCCTTTTTTTTTTAATGGTTAAATTACATTTTATTAATCAAAATGCAAGTCTACCAAATTCTGTTTAAGCATGTCTAATTATTTGAATGCATAAAAACAACTTAATTTATTAACGTTTATTCTTACAATATTTGTACAATATTTAATTACATATATATATGTATGAATTAATTAAATATTAATTTATATTTTAATTAAATTAAAATTATATTTTTTGGCAAAGTTACTATTGAAATTAAAACATGAAAGAAATATTGTATGATTATTCCTTAATAATAATAATAAAAAAAATATTAACAATTTTAGTAATAACAGTAAGTAGTAGTATTACATACATTCTACTAAACAATAGTAAAATGTGACCCTGGACCACAAAATCAGTCTTAGTTAGCAAAGGTATATTTGTGGCAATAGCCAAAAATACATTGTATGGGTCAAAATGATCAATTTTTCTTTTATGCTAAAAAACATTAGGATATTAAGTAAAGATCATGTTCCGTGAAGATATTTTGTACATTTCCTAACGTAAAAATATCAAAACTTAATTTTTGATTAGTAACATGCATTGCTAAGAACTTTAAAGGTGATTTTCTCAATATTTTGATTTTTTTGCACCCTCAGATTCCAGATTTTCAAATAGTTGTATCTCAGCCAATTATTGTCCTACCCTAACAAACCACACATCAATGGAAAGCTTATTAGCTTTCAGATGATGTATAAATTCAATTTGTAAAAAACATTAATCTTATGACTGGTTTTGTGGTCCACGGTCACATATATGTCATCAAGTTAAACCGAACTTTTGTTTATGATATGATGAAAGTTTCACACATACGGAGACATACAGAAAATGAACAATGTATTTTGCTTATCACAATTTGATTTAAGTGTAATGACCTATTAATTTCTTTCTTTTTTTCTTTTTTTCTTTTTTTTTTTTTTTATAAATCTTACTTCTTAAATCTAACTTTTGAATGGTAGTGTATCATGGTTTCCACAAAAAAAAAAAAGGCCAGCACAACTGTTTTCAACACTGATAATCATAAACGTTTCTTGAGCAGCAAATCAACATATTAGAATGATTTCTGAAGGATCATGTGACACAAGACTAAAGTAATGATGCTGAAAATTCAGGTTTTGATCACAGGAATAAATTACATTTTAACAGATATTCACATAGAAAACAATTATTTAAAATTGTAATAATATTTCACATTTTTTACAATATTTTTGATCAAATAAATGCAGTCTTGAGTGAGCATAAGAGACTTCTTTCCAAAACATAAAAACTTTTGACTGGTATAGTGTGTATAATGTGCACATGTGTGGTTAAGAGGCTTTATGAGTGAAGGAACATCAGACCTGCTCCTTCAGCAGCTGTTCACAGGCCTCATGAAGCGTTCCCGTTTTTGTGGACACAAAGAGGTACTGCTTCTGCAGAGAATCCAAATGCTCCAGCGCAGTGTTCACGTCGTTCAGTATGGCGTCGCACTGCTCCTGATAACCGTTCAGAACATCTCGGGTCTTCCTGCGGAGGAAAGCACAATTCATTCAGCTTTTACGTCAATATGGCCTTTGTCAACAATCAGTATTGCTGCTACATTTAAAGGAACACCTACCTAAATAAATTTAAATCCGACAGGATAAAATTTAAGTTCTTAATAACTTATAATGACACACGCACAATGAGAACATCTCAAATTATATAATCACAGCAGCAGCTCTCAAACAATAAGTGATGAGCACACACCTGTACTTAGAAGCTTCGTCTTGATCCATCTGAACCTGCAGCTTTGAGAACCAGGAAAAAAACTGACAGACAGATGATGTCATTAGTCATGTGACACCGATGATGTCATTCATCCTTTGTACAATAGATTAAACTACTGAGAGTCATTCATTAAAGTGAAGCATGTAATATTTCTTGTTAAAATGCAACTTAAGCACTTTACTTCCCTGCTGTTTTTGTGACCTGGACCACAAAACCAGTCTTAAGTAGCAAGGATATATTTGTAGCAATAGATTATAGATATAATATAGTATAATATAATATAATAGATTACATAATAGATATTGAAGCAATACAATACACTGTATGGGTCAAAATGATTGATTTTTCTTTTATGCCAAAAATCATTAGGATATTAAGTAAAGATCATGTTAATTCTTAATTTATTAAAGTTTATTCTTACAATATTTGTACAATATTTAATTACATATACATATATATA
>JAHKKF010528119.1:6912-25634 GCA_019740295.1 Labeo calbasu | reverse complement strand
TACCTGTCCCTATACAGTTTCATTGTGCGTAAACATTTGTGTTCCAAGGAAGAAACAGAGTCACGCTGGTTTACAATGACATGAGGGTGAGTAAATGATGACAGAATGCTCATTTTTGGGTGGACTGGCCCCTTTAAGATGATGACGACATCAGTAAAATAAATCAAATGTTATGCTCTTTTGTCAGGCAAAGTGGCTGGAGACATTTTCCAGGACAATGCCATCCTGTCCAATCCCGTAGCTGGACTCATGGTGGGGATTCTGGTCACGGTTCTGGTCCAGAGCTCCAGTACTTCCACATCCATTATAGTCAGCTTGGTCTCATCTGGATGTAAGAAACACAACTCATTTTTAGTACAGTCAGATTTTTTGACTAAACCAATAACCTTAGATTAATATCCTCTCATTATGGCTAGCAAAATATTGCATTTAATTATTTAATTAATTGAAGTGCACTACTGTTCAAAATTTTGGGGTTGGTCATTTTTTTCTATTATCTAGAAATTATAGCTGTTCATCAAGGATGCATTCAATTGATCAAAAGTGACAGTAAAGACATGCTAAAAAGATTTTCTATTTTAAATAAATTCTGATCTTTTAGTCATCAAAGAATCATGAAAAAATGCATCAGGGTTTCTACGAAAAATATGCAGCACAACTGTTCTTGACATTAATAAACAGAAATGTTTCTTGAGCTATAAATCAGCATATTAGAATGTTTTCTAAAAGATCATGTGACACTGAAGACTGGAGTAATGATGCTGAAAATAAACAGAAATAAATTATATTTTAAAATATATTACAATAGAAAGCATTTGTTTTCAATTATAATAATTTGTCAAAATATTACAGATTTACTACATTCTTGATCCTACACGTTAGTCTTTCTAAGGTAGATATAGGGGTTCTTTTAAAGGGGTCATCGGATGCTAGGTTCACTTTTACATGCTGTTTGAACATTAATGTGTGTTGGCAGTGAATGTACAAACTGACCCTGTAATGGTAAAAATCCATGCAGTGGTTTTTAATTAATCTGTAAAAATAATATCCCCTTTTTCAAATCGAGCCATTCTCAGATGCCTGTTGTTGTTGCGTCACACCCACAGAGGCCGCTCCCACGATAGTTGATTGACATGAGCGTCTTACCTCAGATCAGTTGTACCAGCCTCCATGTTTTGGTGCCGGAGCAGGGATGTAAGTTAGACAAGAATTGAGCGATTGAGGTGTTGTGTTGCTGGATGTAATAATGAACGTAGTGGTCGTCATTTACTCCCGACATCTGAGCTGCTGAAGATGCAGTGGACTATGTTTGTTTGTGAAGGGAATGCGCCTCCCGATCTACATATATCCGTCTATGTTCACGCGAATCATTTGTGATCCAGCTTCACTTACAGCAGAAGTGAGTATAAGGGTTTTTTTATGAATCTTTGCGATCGCCTTTCCTAATAACATGCTAGTTAGCAAGTTTAGCGGCTAAACACGGCTAAATGTGGCTAAAGTAAACAGGCTCGTCACTCCACAGAGAGAGGAGAGGGGCGGGGCGAGCAGAGCTCATTTGCATTTAAAGCAGCCTCGACCAGAATGGGATGATTTTTGCAGAGCTGAGGTAAAAAGGGTGTTTTAAACTACCATTGAGAATTTTTAACCGAAGTATATTATAGACTTTTCATTAAGACCCTAAAGAATCATATCAACTTGTGGAAAAAATAAGAAAAAATAAGAACTTGTTGTGTTCAAAGGCCATTAAACCATCTTGGCACCTTGCCTTTAAAGTCAGCTTTATTTTAAAAGCCTTTTGACAGTAGCTTAACTTTTTATCTGTTGCAAAACTTCATTCCTTTTCAGTTGTCTCTTAACAAAACAGCTGAGACTCGTGGCTTTGTTCGCAGCGATCATCTGTAAAACTGTTGTGACTTTAGATACTTTGGTTTTTTGCAAAACTTGGCTGGATGATGCAACCGTGTCCTTTTTCTATTCCACATTATTTCCAGAAATCCTTATCTCTAGATGTTGTTCCTGCTTTAATCAAGTGGCATCTCTCACGAATGAGCTAATTAGCTTGTGCATATGCAGCGGTGGCCTCAAAGTCTGAGAAGCTTGTGAAGTGTGACTGTCAGAGCTCATTCCAAATAAACATCAGAGTTCAGACGGAGTCACAACAGATGCGGCAATATAATTAGGAAGTTTTGTTTGGGTTAATGAGCTCATGTTGGACACAATAAAGAGTTTTAATATATAGATGCATGGGGACCAAAAATCTGACACCATGTGTGAAAAAGCACATTTGTGGCACGCTGCCATCATTTTGTTTTCACAAGCGAAAAGGGTGAACCAGTTCTAATGGCAAATGTTCAAGTAAAGCATGCTAACTGTTCTGTTGTTGGTTGCACAGACGAGCGCAGAACACTATTTAGAGTCCAAGCCTCAGAGGAGACGAGAGCAGTGGATTTATTGATTTATTTACTGTATATTACGCTGCTGCAACACAGATCTAATATAAATATGCGATTTCTTTCCCAGCTGTTTATCTTCACAAACATAACCAATGTTATTACAAGTAACGCGAGTTACGTAATCAGATTACTTTTTTCAAGTAACTAGTACTTTTTAATTTACAAGAAAATATCTGAGTTACTTTTTCAAATAAGTAACGCGAGTTACTTTTTTCCCATTTATTGATTGAACGCTCTCCTGTCCCCATGTTGAGAGAAATCGGGAGTAAGATGTTACTTTAGTTCTAGAATAATTGTGAACATGCATTAATTAATCTCACTCACAAAAAACAGATTCAGTATTCCTCAAAATTAATAAAAACAGTGAAATGCAACTTAAAATATGATGCAAACCTGAAATAATTAAATATTTTTATTCTTTATGTATTTAATGTTATTTTACAAACCAGTGGCTTTGCTGCTGACCTTTAGTGATCCAGTTTAACCATACTAATAAGCAAAAATTACTCAAGATAAACTAAAATTTGTTCTTTTTTTATTGCCGAAGACTGTTGAACTTTCTTCTTCTGTGTTCAGCTGTACAGACATGAATTTACTTTTCCTTCAGCCTGAGGCTTTTGGTGTGAAAGGACTTTTACATTTGCCAAAAATAGAACTTTTTATATTAAAAACAAACAAGCAAGTCCTGCCCAGATTTAAAAAGTAAAGAAGAAAACACATTACTTTCCATAATAGGTAACTAACGTAATTAGTTACTTATTTAGGGAGTAACACAATATTGTATTGCATTACTTTTAAAAGTAACTTTCCCCAACACTGGATATAACTGACTGTTTTTGTAACACCTGTGTGTTTTTATCATGAACTTGTGTGTATTTGACATTTTTAAGCGCAATAAGACATGAAAGAGAACTTAGTTTAGTACTCACATGCCGTGCGTCAGCCGCTTTCTGTGAGCATGCTTTGGATGTGTGTGCTCAGAAAATACTAATCAGTTTAAAATGCATGATTTCAGCGCAATATGACAATCAAAACCAAACAGATGTTTTTTAGCAGAGTATCTGAGGTATGAGCTGTAAAGGCACAGCCATATTCTGGAAAAGGGGCGGGGAACAGCAGCTCGTTTGCATTTAAAGACAGTGTGTTTCTTCCACTGAAAATAGGAATTTTCAAAATGATTTCAGAAATGATATGTGGGGTATTTTGAGCTGAAACTTCACAGACACATTCTAAGGACACCTGAGACTTATATTTCATATTGAAAAAAGGGGCCCAAAAATGAAATGTACTCTCTGGCCATCCAAGATGCTTCTTCATTGTAACAGATTTAGCATTACATTACTTGTTCACCAATGGATTCTAAATGGGTGCCAAACAGCTGATAAAAACATCACAATAATCCACAAGTAATCCACACCACTCCAGACCATCAGTTAACTTCTTGTGAAGCCAAACACTGCGTTTGTAAATAAATCCAGCTTTAAGATATTTTAACTAAAAACCATTGATTTATCCAAAATGCTTTCTGTGCAAAAGTTGTCTCGTTTGAATAATGAGAGAAATGTGCACAGATCAAGTATTGTTTACAAGTGAAAATAGTCCAAAACAGCTGCAAACGAATATCTTGATGGATGTGAGAGAACAACAGACAATGGACTTTTCACTGGTGGATGAGTTATTATAAATTATAGACTTTAAATGTCTTAAAGATGGATTTGTTTCTCACAAACATGCAGCTTTTCACTTTACAAGATGTTAATTGATGAGCTGGAGTTGTGTGGATTACTTGTGCGTTATTGTAATGTTTTGTCAGCTGTTTGGACTTTCATTCTGACGGCACCCATTCACTGCATACCGTAGGATCCATTGGTGAACAAGTGATGCAATGCTACATTTCTCCAAACTTGTTCCCATGAAGAAACAAATTACAAACTCATCTGGGTGAGTACATTTTTAGCACATTTAAATTTTTGGGTGAACTATTCTTTAAATTTAAAAAAATGCAAAATAAATGCATTTTTACTAGTGGCCTTAACCTTTGAACCTCACCAAATGAGTGTGGATATAGTAATGCTGCCTTCACTTGCTATCGGAAATATCGGAAATACGAGTTTCCTTATCAAACCATTAGACGTGAACTCCTCTCAAGTCGTATTTACTACTGGGAAATTAAGAAATGATTTTGATACCACAGTTAGGCGAGCCATAAATTTTAAATAACGCACGTACACCTAGAATGCCTGATGAAAACCGTCCATGTGTTTTAGAGAGATAACAGTCATCTGCCTAGAAGAACACCTAGTCAAATCTAGTTTGTAACTGCTGATTCACAACTGGAATTGTGCCACATATTTTTGTTAATTACCTGAAATTACTTGAAAAATGCCTTTTAGATTTGAAGACTTGTTTGTAAAACAGCCATCCGTCTCAAACAAAAGTATTCATAGAGTGGAAATTTTCCAGACCTCAAAACACAACCAAAACACACTTTTAAACATGGTGGAGTGAACAACCATTGCTGCTGTCAATAATGTTCTCACAACAACTACATCCCTTTGTCTTGTCGCTAAAGTAGTGTATAGGCTTAATATGAACGATCATTCGAAACGTGTTGTATGTTTTGTAAGCAGCAAAACAATTATGTATTTCAGAATTGTCATCAAACTGCATGTGTAGCATGGTGAATGTTATATATGATTACTAACCAGTCGGATACTACATTTTATTCTTTCTGACATTAAAACGCTTGAATACGACAATCTCGTAATCACGACTTCACACAACATTTCCAGCATGTGAAGGCAGCATGAATAGAGTACGTGTAGTTGTATTTGTGCATTTCTGAGACCACGGCAATCAAATCTTGATCTTTTGAAATGGTTTGAAGAGATCAACCTTGAGTGTCACAAAGCTCTTTGCATGTGACTTGGCTTTTCTCTGAGTAAATGAATTGAAGCTGATGGATGTCAGGAGTGGGTGTGTGTCCATTCACGCAAAGCTTTGTGGGCCTTCAGCTAAAACACAAGCCACGTTTCGCTCCAGCTGCAAACCCCAGCAGTGTAAAGGACAGTAATTACTGCAATTACTGATGCTAAACTACCCATTCATAGTATGTGAATGGAAATTTGACTTGACTTTAATGCTCGCCTGATTTAAGAGTCACTCGAAACAAATGAAAAAGACATGGTGACGTATGTGCCATCATAGAACAAGAGATGGACGATATTTAGTGGTATTTACTAAAGCAAGCGTCACTGCTGCTATTGATTCATGTGATGTGTGTGTGTGTGTGTGTAGTGCTTGAAGTGAAGTCTGCCGTCCCCATCATTATGGGCTCCAACATCGGCACGTCTGTCACCAACACCATCGTCGCGTTGATGCAAGCAGGAGAGAGGAATGAGTTTAAACGGTACATATTGATTTTCACCATTGCTGTTATCATCAGTTTTTAATCAAACTGGTATGCAACCATTCTGATCACTTAAAGTTGGGTTCATTTGCAAAATGCATTCTTAATTTCTGAAATCAACATTTTCCCATTTACATTGTCACTGCATGTTCTGCATCTTATTGTGATTAATTCATCAGTGCATGTTATTCCAAAGAAAACAAATTGTCTTTCTAATCTGTTATCAAAATGCAGTAACTGTTGACTGTTGTGCTATAGTCAAGTATTTTCTTCCCCAGTAGTTTTGTCTGGTTTATCAGTACAAATATCGTAATTTAACATACATCTACATGAGAAGCAAAATTACTTAAAAGTACTTGTTCTTGCTTTCTAAAAGAATATTAAATTTAGTAAGTTTATACTTAAAACAAAAAAAACAAAAATCTGATATATATGGAAGACCATTTCCGCTGAATAATAAATAAAAAAGGTAATTGCGACTTTTTATCTCACAATTCTTTTTTCTCACAATTGTGAGTCTATATTTAGACTTTTTTTTCCTCAGAATTGCATGATACAAACTAGCAATTCTGATTCTTTACTCCGAATTATGAGATATAAACTCGCAATTGCGAGTTATAAAGTCAGAATTGTGATATATACTCACAGTTGTGACTGTTTTTCCTCAGAATTGGAAGTTTATATCTCGCAATTGACGTTTTTTCTCAGAATTATGAGTTTATATCTCGCCTTTGTAACTATAACACACAATTGCAAAATATCACGTCAGAATTGTGAGATATTAAATTGCAATTCTGGGAACATATCAGTATTTTTTTCTCCTCAAAACTGGACTGGACTGAGAAAAAAGTCAGAATTACATGAAAAAACTTTGAAAAATTTTGAGACATAAATTCGTAATTGCGAGAAGAAAAGTCAGAATTGCCAGATACAAACTTGCGATTGCGAGAAAAAAGTCAGAATTGCAAGTTTATATCACAATTCTGAAAAAAAGTCAGAATTGTGAGATGAAAAGTCGCAATAATCTTTTTAAATTTATTATTCAGTGGCGGAAATGGGCTTTCAAATATATTTGTTTTTATTTTCTAGCATAAAGTAGACTTCATACATTGTGTAATTTTGTAAGTTACTCTTGATTTAATATTTTTTATATTTATTTAGTTTATTTCTTTATTATTATTATCAGTATTAAATTCAAAATTAGTTTTATTTGCTGACTTCCTGTCCTCTTGTTCTCTCATGGCGTCTTGTCCTGTTTTGTTTTTATTTCTGTCTTTCTTTATTTTTCTTATTTATTTCCATTCATTCATTCGTTCAAATGATTTTATTTATTTTATTTTATTTATTTAATTATTTTAATCCTGTAATTTTAATTGTATTTATTTTTACATGCAATAAATAAATAAATCTGCTAACCTCCTGTTCTCTTGTTCACTCATGGTGTCTCAACATATTTATTTCTGTCTTTGTCAATTTGTAATTTTTTTTTTTTATTTCTGTTCGTATTCATTTATTTATTTATTTATTTATTTATTAATTAATTTATTTATTTGTTTATTTATTTATTTATTTATTTATTTATTTATTTATTTAGCATAAAGTAGTCTTCATACCTTGTGTAATTTTGTTTATTAAGTAAGTGCCTCTTGATTTAATATTTTTTATATTTATTTAGTTTCTTTCTTTATTATTATTATCAGTATTAAATTCAAAATTAGTTTTATTTGCTGACTTCCTGTCCTCTTGTTCTCTCATGGCGTCTTGCCCTGTTTTGTTTTTATTTCTGCCTTTTTTATTTTTACTTTCTTATTTATTTCCATTCATTGATTCATTTAACTAATTTTATTATTTTATTAAATTTATTTTTTTATTTATATTATTTATTTATTTTCTATTTTCATTATGATTTTCATTTCTTTTTATTTATTTATTTATTTTAGGGCTGGCAAATGATTAATTGCGATTAATCGCATGCAAAATAAAAGTTTGATTTTGCCTAATATATGTGTGTGTACTGTGTATAATTATTATGTATATATAAATACACACAAATTGATGTATATATTTAAGAGAAATATGTTATGTACAAAATATGTTTATTTATATATAATATAAATTCTATAAAAATTCAAATAAATACATATACTTGTAAATATTTCTTAAATGTATACATGAATGTGCTTGTATTTATATATACATACTAATTATACACAGTACACACACATATATTAGGCAAACTCAAACTTTTATTTTGCATGCGATTAATCGCAATTAATCGTATGCCCGCCCTAATTTATTTATTTGTTTTTAACAGTGATTACATGTACGTGTATGTCTTTTTTTTGACCTCCTGTTGACCTCCTGTGCTCTTGTTCTCAAGGGCTTTTGCCGGGGCGACGATCCACGACTGTTTTAACTGGCTGTCTGTGCTGGTGATGCTGCCGCTGGAAGTGGCGTCTGGTTTGGTGAGTTACCTGGCCAGAGTAACTGTCAGCAGCTTTCAGTTGCACAGTGGAGAAGAAGCACCTGAACTGCTTAAGACGCTCACCGAACCCTTCACCAAACTCATAATACAGGTGTGTGTGTTTGTGTGTGCATGCATTATGTTTTTAGACATGCTCATATTTCTTTAAGTGCTGAGATATGCAGAATATTTTGTGTGAGGCTGTTATTTCTGTCAGTGCTCACCTACAGTGACACAGAGAGTCAGATATTGACTGTGGCGTCTCACACTTCTAGCTGGATAAATCGGTAATAACGGGCATCGCTCTGGGCGACGAGTCCGTGAGGAATCACAGCCTTGTGAAAGTCTGGTGCAAGTCGAGCATCTTTGTGGTAACTTTCTCCTGACACAAATATTTTTCATGCTCCAAATCTGCACACCTCGCAAATTTACTCATGAACTTTTACCTATAAATTTTCCCATTAACCTGAAGTTTATTTTTCTTCTCTGTGAAAAAGATAATGAAATTAAGCTTGCATAAATGAACGAATGAGTTAATAATAAATAAAAAATAAAAATGTACTCTAATACTATTATAAATAAAAACACAAAATGAAAGAGACAGGAAAGATTTCAGTAATAAATATAAATATTTATACACAAATGTGTATAATAACATGGGTACTAAAACATATACATGGTTTATGAGGTTGACACCTGTGTCATTATAAATCAAAAGACTTATAAATTAAATTATTAAATTAAATTAAATTGTTATTTATTTTAAAGTTAAAATGTATCTTGTGAGGGGTTGGGTTAGAGTAAGTGAATGTAAAATAGAAAATACAGTATGTACAGTATAAAAACCATTTCACATTATGCATTACTGTGCATGTGAAAATTGTAAAAATGTAAATATGTTTTTCTTATTTATTTGTATTATTTTGTTTTGTATTTTATTTGTATTTTTATTAATTTATTAATACATGTGTTTACCTTCTGTTTCTTTATTATCATTTAATTTCTGTTTATAATTTAATATACTTTTTATGTTTTTGTTTATTTTTATTTATTGATATTTATTTTATGTACTTTCTAATTATTTAATTTCGTTGTCATTCTTTGTGATTTTTAATTATTTTTATTATTTAGTTTTTATTAATTATTTTTGTATTCACTTGTCTTTATATTTTTATATTTTGATTTCTACTTCTTTGTTTACTTTTATTTATTGGTATTCATTTGTATATTTTATTTACTTTCTAATTTAATTCCTCTCATTTTTTATTTGTATTTATTTGTACTATTTTGTTTTTATTAATTATTATTAACTTTCTAACTATCTACCTTATTATTTATCATTAATTAATTTATTTTATTTAATTTTTATTTATGTTTATTATTTTTTTGTATTTTATTTACTTTTAATTTCTTTCTTTCTTTCTTTCTTTCTTTCTTTCTTTCTTTCTTTCTTTCTTTCTTTCTTTCTTTCTTTCTGTATTTATTATGCCTATTTCTGTATGTTTATTTTTATTTATTGGTATTCATTTTTGTATTTTATGTACTTTCTAATTTGAATGCCTTTTTCATTCTTTGTTATTTTTATTTATTTGTACTGTTTTGTTTTTATGAATATTTTTGTTTATTTTTCTTCTCTGTGAAAAAGATAATGAAATTAAGCTTGCATAAATGAATGAATAAGTTAATAAGTAAATAAAAAATAAAAATGTACTCTAATATTATTATAAATAAAAACACAACATTAAAGAGACAAGAAAGATTCCAATAATAAATATAAATATTTAAATAATAATATAAATATAAAACAGAATGATTTGTGTAATTGTCAACCTTTAAACATTCTCATAAAAATATATTTTTTATTCTGATTTATTTTTTTAAATTCTCAATACTACAATTCATCAAAATGGTTTACTTCTGTGTTTTTTGTTGCTTTTTATTTTATTTTCAGTATTCTCATTAATACAGCAGCAGTTGTTTTCGGTTTAATAAATCAGCATGAAATATGAATGCTATGATGTTTAATGCTTCACAATGTAAATAATATACCATTTTTGTCACATAACAATGGGAATTTGGTTGGATACAAAAAATAATGAGAACTGGTTTAGTAAGTTTCACCCAAATGCATTTTGCAACAGGTAGTCAGTACAACACTTCATGAGCCAACTTTTCCTGGTCAGGCTGTGTTTGGATAGGATTTTCAGACACTTACAGACTATTGAGGAAACACATCTCTTCTCCAGATGATCTGCTGTCACTCATTCTGCCACTTGTCATCTGCTCCACACTGTCACGTCATAGTTCACAAGACTGTGTGGCACCTTCTCATGTTTATCCACTCCAGCCGACTATATTTCACAAGAAAGCACTTAGTCTTTTCTGTTCTGTAGTGGTTTTCAGGGCAATATTACTCTTTTCCCTCTCCAGTCCTCAGTGAATGTGACAGCAGCTGCCGCCAAGAACTGCTCCAGTGAACTGGATTGTGGGAAGGACAGTGATCTCACCTGGTTCACACAAAATATCACCTCGCAGATCAACACAGAGAAATGTGAGTGTAATTTTGGAGGAATTTAAAATTTAAATGTGTAATGTGACATTTCTCCACTTGTCTTATTTCTCTAATAACATGGCTACTAAAACATATACATGGTTTATGAGGTTTACACTTCCTGTGTCGTTATAAATCAAAAGGCTTAAAATTAAATTAAATTAAATTAAATTGTTATTTATTTTAAAGTTAAAACATGTGTCTTGGAGGGGTTGGGTTAGAGTAAGGGGATATAAAAATAGAAAATACAGTATGTACAGTATAAAAACCATTTCACATTACGCATTATTGTGCATGTGAAAATTGTAAAAATGTTATTCTTATTTATTTGTATTATTTTGTTTGTATTTATTTTTATTTGTATTTTTTATTAATTTATATGTGTTTACCTTGTATCTCTTTATTATCAATTTATTTCTATTTATAATTTATTTAATATAATTTTTATTATATTAAGTTTTTGTTTATTGGTATTTATTTTATGTACTTTCTAATTATTTAATTTTGTTGTCATTATTTGTTGTTTTTAATTATTTTTATTATTTAGTATTTATTAATTCTTTTTGCATTCACTTTTATTTATATTTTTATATTTTGATTTCTATTTCTTTGTTTACTTTTATTTGTTGGTATTCATTTGTATATTTTATGTACTTTCTAATTAAATTTTTTTCTCATTCTTTTTTATTTGTATTTATTCGTACTATTTTGTTTTTATAAAATTATTGTTATTGTACTTTTATTTATTTATGTATATGCATTTACGTTATTTCTTTCTTTCTTTCTTTCTGTATTTATTTATTTATAATGCCTATTTTTTATGTTTATTTTTATTTATTGGTATTCATTTTTGTTTTTATGTACTTTCTAATGTGAATTCCTTTCTCATTCTTTGTTATTTTTATTTATTTGTACTATTTTGTTTTTATTAATTATTTTTGTACTCCCTTTTATTTGTATATTTTTTTATTTATACCTACTTATTTACTTTCTAACTATCTCTTTATTTATTATTCATTTATTTTTATTTCATTTCAATTTTTTGTATTTTATGTACTTTTAATTTCTCTCTTTCTTTTCTTTCTTTCTTTCTTTCTTTCTTTCTTGCTTTCTTGCTTTCTTGCTTTCTTTTTTTCTCACAATTTAATTGCTTTATTCTCTATTTATTTATCATTTATTTATATTTCTTTATGTTTATTTTTATTTGTTGGCATTCATTTTTGTATCTTATGTACTTTCTAATTTTAATTCCTTTCTCATTCTTGGTTACTTTTATTTATTTGTACTATTTTGTTTTTATTCATTATTTTTGTATTCCCTTTTATTTGTACTTTTATTTATTTATACCCATTTATTTACTTTCTAACTGTTGAATTTATTTATTATTAATTCATTTATTAAATTTGTATTTAATGTCTTTCTTACTTTCTTTCTTTATCTTCTATCTTTATTTTTTATTTCTATTTCTTTATTATTTTTATTTATTTGTACTATTTTGTTTTTATTCATTATTTTTGTATTCCCTTTTATTTGTACTTTTATTTATTTATACCCATTTATTTACTTTCTTAATTTATTTTATTTACTTTTTATTCATGTTTTTTTATTTTTATGTACTTTTAATTTCTTTCTTTCTTTCTTTTCATAATTGAATTAATTACTCATTTGTATTTATTTATCTTTATTTTTTATTTCTATTTTTTTCTTTTTCTGTATGTATTTGTATTTTATGTAGTGTACTTTGTATTTAGTTTTTTATTTATTTATACACTGAAAAAAACAGTCGTTTGGTATTCAGTCATTAGTCATGACCTACTGATTACTGTTAACCTTGCTTTTGCATTCATTAATGCCTGTATTTAGTCTTCATTTTTCCCTCTTGTTACTCTGTCTGGTTTTCACAGGCCGGCATCTGTTTGTGGACTCTGGTTTGTCAGACCTGGCGGTGGGACTCATTCTGTTGGCCAGCTCTCTGATGGTGCTGTGCACCTGCCTGCTGCTCATCGTCAAAGTGCTGAACTCTCTCCTCAAAGGTCAAGTCGCAAAGGTCATCGAAGGGGTCATCAACACGGGTGAGCCGCCGCAGGGCTGGAGGAGGGAGAGCCAGTGAATGACAATTTTTACTGTAAAAGTGTTTACAGTAGGGTTTAGTGTAGACGTGTAACTGTACACGTGTTTGTACTGAAAATTTATGGTACAGCCCTGTACTATTATACTGTACATCAACAGCTGTCTCTTTTGTGTCTATTTTTAACTCCATATAGATTTCCCGTACCCTCTCGGCTGGCTGTCAGGATATCTGGCCATGTTGATGGGAGCAGGAATGACCTTTATCATCCAGAGCAGCTCTGTTTTCACCTCAGCCATGACTCCACTCATAGGTACATCTCTAATGAATGACTTCTTCAACAGATTGTTGTATTAGAAGTCATCCTGCCAACAAAAGCTCATTGTTGACATCGCATGAATGAGACGACCAGCAGGCAGCAGCACAAGATTGCCTAAAAACACATTAATAATGCATCCACCCGAGTCCAAAAAGGCTTTTTATACTGTATGTTCATACTGTGTATGTAAAAAAATGAGCATGCAACAGTCAAGTAAACAAAATCCAGGAGGATCTCTTGCATTATTTAGGTAAAACCACAGACCTCCGTCACTGAAATGAAGTTTGAGGCAGTCGTGAAAATCTGTCAAGAGGATTGTGTTTTGGTTCGATGTGCAAACATTTAAAAAGGAGCTGGAAAATTTTGTAATAAGTCCTAAGACTTACAAAACCATATGTGACGATTCAGCTGTTTTGTTCTGCTGTAAATTAATAGCACAAATAATCAGCCGCTCTGATTAAAATGTAATTTTTGACGTACACCCTGATGTTTTCTTCAACCTGTTCAGAAGTAGAGCAAATGTGAGTGTGAACTAGTCGCTAATGGTGCCTTTGGCTTAAATTAAATATTGACTGCACCTCTGTGAAATCAGGCAAAATGATGGTGCTTTCCCGTTCAATTATTTCATCATTAATTTACACCCATTATCTGGAAATGATTCATCGGCTGCCGCATGATTATGATAATTATTAACTTTTCAGCCAATGGGGATCCCTCTGTGTCTCTGAGATTACAGTTACTATGGAGATCATCATTTATTAAAGCCCCTGAAGAGTTGAAGTGTCACTGGACGTATTATTAATTGTAGAAAGAGGGTTAAAAGATCATCAGCGCTGACAAAGGGACAGAAACCCTGTGACCTCAGACTTCGTTACAATTCATTATGAGAAGAACATTTACATGTCCCTGCGGTTTGTTTATAAATATATATTTAATTTTTGAAAGAATATAATACTTTTATTCAGCATTAAATTCATCAAAAGTGACGGTAAAGACATTTATGTTACATTTCTATTTAAAAATTAATTCTGTTCTTTTGAACCTTTTATTTGCCAAATAATCCTGAAAAAGTTTAATAGCTTACACAAAAATATGAAGCTGCAGTTTTCAATCTTGATAATCATAAAACGATTCTTGAGCAGCAAATCAGCATAGTAATGATGAGTAATGATGCTGAAATTGTAGCTTTGCATCACAGAAATAAATTACATTTTACAGTATATTCACATGGAAAACAATTCTTTTAAATTGTAAAAATATATCACATTTTTGCTGTTTTTACTGTATTTTTGATCAAATAAATGCATCCTTGGTGAGCAAAATATATATATTTTAAAAACATAAAATATTAACTTGCCACAAGGGCTGTATCCCAGTAACTAATTATGAAATTGGACTTCATAGTTGGACTTCAATTTCAGCAACTATGAATGTTCACAAATGTTCAGCTGTTTTGTAAGTCTTGATCCAAACTGTCTTGGTTCTCAAATCAAGAGACAATACCATATATGCTTCATAACCCTGGACAAAACACGTTTTGATTCCTGTATATCCGTCTCTGACTTCTGCAGGTATTGGCGTGATCAGTCTCAACAGAGCGTATCCCTTGACCTTGGGTTCCAACATTGGCACGACCACCACGGCCATCCTCGCAGCTCTCGCCAGCCCCAGAGAGAAGCTTCCTGCTGCCTGCCAGGTACGAGAATGACACACAGCCATTACTGAACACTCACCTTATCAAAAATTCAGGGCAGATCTGCTTGGTTTTACAACTGGATGATGAGCAAAATATATCTTCTGGACACATAGCACTTAGCATTATTACTGCATTTATTTATGCATTTTAGTGGTGCTTACTTAGTCATACTGAAGGTTTGGGGTTTTCAGATCCCTAAACAGAAGTATTTAACTCAGAGCTTAACTCGTTCTGCATCATTCGTTTATGAATCATGTCATGAATAACTAAAGCGTTTCAGCATGTTGAAGAGAGGCGTATTATTACTTCGTGAAAACTGTTTGATATATTTTCACGGCAAGCAATGAAATATTTAAGAAAAAGTCTCATAGACTTACATTTTATATATATACGATGGCGTTTTAGTGCCATGTTTAAAAAAATCTAGTATTACAAGATCAAAGTCATAATATTTCAAGAATAAATTCAAAATATTACGAGAATAAAGTCAAAATATTTCAACAATAAAGTCAAAATTATGAGAATAACGTCAAAATTTGTAGCAATTACGAGATCAAAGGTCTAATATTTTGACAGTATGTTCTAGCCTATTGTGCAAGCATATGGCCCGGATTGGGAGCACAAAAACACTACAAATAATGAATGGAAGACGTTTAATATTATTTCCAATCATTTAATTTATTATGCCATGAATAAAACAGCTTGTGAATAGTCACTTATATACCTCTGAAAAGACAACAATATAACTTATGTTAACGAGTTGGAGTCCACTTCAACCTTTAGAACGTTTTATTGTTGTTTTTAAATAAATACATGTGAGGAATTCAAGGTTGGACGCCACAGACGTTACATAGTGGAATTTGCATAAAGAAAACAGTATAATTTAATGAAATGAATATCTCATTGTAATCGAAAAGATGATTGATTCACATGAATATAGCGATCTGTTCGCCACATTAAGGAGTGTGAAAAACACATTATTGCAAGACACATTGTTTGTATTTTGCTATAAAAGATGAGACTTGTGGAAGGTGCACTACAAATAGGCTTAATGAAGGCAGTCGAAGACGTGAAATATTATTTCCAAGCATACTGTCCCTGCGAATATAACACATGATATGATTTCTGCTAATAATCCATATATATTTAAATAAATTCCGGCGGTCTGGCAACTTCTCCTGGTGCTCCCAATCTGAGCAATTTGCATGTGCAGGCTATACTCTCAAAATATAATAACTGTAACTGCTGTGATTTAATTCTCGTAATTTTGAGTTTAACTAGATTTTATTCTCATAATTTTGACTTTATTCTCAAAACATGTCAACTTTATTCTCGCAATAGTACGACTTTAATCTTTTAATTTTAGATTTTTTTTTTTTTTATCGTTGCCCTAAAATGCTATTGTAGGTATTTGTACACACATTAAATTAATAAAAATAACAATCCACTTTTAGATCTGAAAGACATGTTTATATGAACCCTAAATGCAGTCTAATTTAAATGTGCATTTACATGTGCACTACATGCATTACAAGTAGTAACTGTCATTTTTGTCTTTTCTTGTCCTCTGACCAGTTCCTAAGACATGAGGCATTAATAAACATATGCACATTTGTAAACAAATTTGGTTAAATTGGTTTAAATTCAGTTAAAAAAAACAACAACAAAGAAAAAACATTGTCTTGGTATTTTGTCTCATACTTCAATACAAATATCTAAACATCCTTAAATCAAGATACTTTAACTTGAAAAAAAGCAAAATGACAAAAAATGTTAAGTCTTGTTTTCTGGATTTTTTTTAACTCTTTAGAAAACAGGATTTAATATCTTGCATAATTTTGTTTCTTAAATATTTCGTAAATGTATTTACAGTATTATACTGTACTTGTACAGTTTTTACTGTATTTTACTTTAAAATTTACAGTAATTTTATGGTCTTTTTTCCAGTAATATATTGCAATACAAGAAAAAAATGAAATAAAAATAAGAAATGACAACTGTGTAACTTTTAATGTTTTTAATTATTCAGTTGTTACCCTTGCAATAACATTAAACATTTTACAGATTCAGTTCATATATTTATATATTAGAGATGGGAAGTAACTAAGTACAAATACTTCGTTACTGTACTTAAGTAGATTTTTCTGGTGTCACTACTTTACTTCACTATTTATTTTTCTGACTACTTTTTTCTTTTACTCCTTACATGTTTACACAGATATCTGTACTTTCTACTTCTTACATTTTCAAACCAGACTCGTTACGTCAGTATTTGGTGGATCACCATTCAATAACGAATCTCTAAATCTTGAATCGGTTAGTCTGTACTGGCAGGCTTTTGCGCGCTCCGCCTCTCCGCCAAACGGTTTCTGTCAGAGTAATCAGTGCGAGAGACTCGAGAATGGAGTGGATCTGAGAGGCAAAACTATATTGACCAGGACTTCAAGTGCAGGTCAGTTTCATCTGTAAATAGGCTACTGTAGTTTGTCTTTGTTTACTTAGTTAAGTGCTAGCCTAGCATCTCTTAGCAGTAGCAGCCAGAGGATTAATAATACTGTAAACTAAACTAAAGTACAATAACTCAAAATACTATATGCAAAAGGACATCATTATTATCTACTGTAGTTAGAGTTAGAGTAATAATTTAACAAACAAAAGTTATAAGAGATCGTTTTTATAATACCTTTAGAGGGAGCTAGAGCAGATAATAGCACAACCCTTACAAAAATTAAAGCCAAAAACCATGGTTACTATAGTTAAACCATGGTACCCACAAATTAACCATGGTTTTGCTACACTAACCATAGTCTAACCATGAAATTTGTAGTAAAACTATGGTTGTGAATTAAAACAGATTGTAATCAGTCTGCCAAAAAACATGGTTAATTTTAATAAGAGAAAAATATGACTCATGACAAAGCAATAACATGTTCAGAATACAATTTTTTCTGTAAAGATATTGTCATAATGTAATTATCATTGTAATATTTTTGACATTTAGGCAATTTAGAAAATACAGTTTTACTAAATCTATAGTATTTAAGTAATTTTACGATAAAACAACACATGGTCATAATGTGATACTTTAAATTGAACTAAAATAAAGTTATGTTATTGCAAACAGAATACAATGAGGTGGTTGTTTTGCAAGAAGGTGGGGACAGTTCTGTTCATAACAGTAGATGGCTGATGGGAAAAAGGACAGGTACAAGAAAATTAGTGGAAAAAAGGAAACACAGTAAGTGAGAAGCAGAGAGATATAATGGAAAATAAAGAGACTAAAAAGGAAAATGGAAATGAAGGTGCAGTTCAAGTGAGAACCTTTAATTATTTTGTTTAATTATTAGGTTTTGTCAGGTTTTAAACCTTTTTTTAAATGTGATGGCCATACAAAAAAAAAATAGGTGGTTTCAGAATTTGTTGTGGGTGTATGAGATGACCTGGATGATGTGAGATTTCACAGGCCTGAAATTTTGTCCCAGTCCGGCCCTGTTCTACATGGTGGTTGTTCAGCCTTGATACATTCATTAGCTAACACATTTTAAGTGTAAATTATTTTGTATTAATGTGTCAATATGACCTGAGGTCCAGTCACCAGTGTGACACTGAAACAGGCAGTATTAACAGTATTAATTTACTTAAGTACATGTCAGAGCTCATACAGCTTTACTTTAACTTAAGTAAAAAAGTGTAGTCAGTACTTCTACTTTTACCAGAGTATTTTTAAACATGAGTATCTGTACTTCTACTTGAGTGAAGGAT
>JAHKKF010528118.1:9008-19146 GCA_019740295.1 Labeo calbasu | reverse complement strand
CAACACTGCCCACAACAACATTAAAATAGTGTAGATTAGTGTACAATGTTTTATATTTATTCTATAGATATATTAAATTAGATTTTTTTTTAAAGTAATGCAATAGTTACTTTGCCTGGTAATTAGTTACTTTTATAATGATGTAACTCAGTTACTAACTCAGTTACTATTTGTGAGAAGTAACTAGTAACTATAACTAATTACTTTTTTAAAGGTACGTGCCCAACACTGCTCAGAACACCTTAGCAGGTACATGGTAACGCCCTGACATCTATACAGAACATCTTAGTAACAGCATAGCAATGCCCTAGCAACCACACTTTAGCAATCATATAGCAACACACACGCACACACAAAACATAATATCAGAATAGATTATTTAAGAATAAAAACAGATTATTTTAGCAGCTGCATAGTAATGCCTGGCAACTATTTAGAACATCTTTGTTACAGCATAGCAACTCCTTAGCAACCATTTAGAACACCTTAGCAATTACATAGCAATGCCTAAGCAACCACTCAGAACACCTTATCAATCACATAGCAACACACTAAAAACCACTCAGAACACCTTAGCAGGTACATGGTAACCACACTTTAGCAACCATATAGCAACACACACACACAAAACAGAATATCAGAATAGAATATTTAAGAATAAAAACAGAATGTTTTAGAAGCTGCATAGTAACGCCCTGACAACAATTCAGAACATCTTAGTAACAACATAGCAACTCCCTGGCAATCATCTAGAAAACCTTAACAATTACATAGCAATGCCTTAGCAACCATTTGGAACACCTTAGTAGCTGCATAGTAACACCCTTGCAACTATTCAGGCCTCTTAGTAACAGCATATCAACTACTTAGCAACCATCTAGAACACTTGAGCAATCATATAGCGACTCACACACACACACACAGTCTCGAAAAAACTTAGCAGCTGCATGGTAAGACCTTGACAACTATTCAGAACATCTTAGTAACTGCATAGCAACTCCCTGGCAACCATCTAAAACACCTTAGCAATTACATAGCAATGCTTTAGCAACCACCTGGACGCCTTAGCATCTGCATAGTAACGCCCTGGCAACTATTTGGAACACCTTAGAAACAGCATAGTAACTCCCTGGCAACCATCTAGAACACCTTTGCAATTATATAGCAATGCCTTAGCAACCACCCGGAAAACTTTAGCAATCACATAGCAAGACACACACAAAAACACTCAGTCCCCTGCAAACATCCATAATACCCTGGCGGTGTTGTGGCTAGTTTTGCATCATTTTTCCTTACAGAATGTAAGCAATGTTTATTTTTTCCCATAACAAATGTGAATTCCAGCTGCTTAACGTAAGCAGTGAAGGAAAACATGTTTCAGCATTTTAGATGTTTTTATCATTGCACAGCGATGTCATCATTCATTAGTAACAAATGTGAAGCAACATGTGTCTGTGTTTTTGCTTCGGAATGCTTTGCTTGAGCCAGACACTCACAGAAGTGCTGTGTTCAGATACTAAAACACTTATTTTCATAAATGGTTATACAAATAATCGTTTTTCAGTGTTTGAATTCTGAATTACACTGGCCATAAAAAGTATTTGGACACTTAAGCCACACTTAAATATGAATGTCATTGCACAAGATAACAAAATACCAAACCAAGTCATATTTATTGTAAAGATAACACAGGCACTCTTGCAAGGTCCAAAAAGAAGACACATTGTGGTTGTAAAACATGTTGATTAGTTAATGTGATGAGCTGCATCTGTGTGAATTTGAGGACAACTGATTTCATGAATCCATTAAAAATGACACCAGTTGTTTGCAGATGCCACTTCATTTGATATTTTGTTTTGCAATCCAGTGCAACTGCCCAAATACTTTTTAGGAGTACTGCACATTAGATAATCAGCATGTTGTATCTTTAAAGGGTGAACTTTGTATTGAAGTGTGATACTTACGCATGCTAACCTCTTTGTGCATGAAAGAAAAAAGTGATAAAATGACACTCTAAAACAGTCTTTTCCTTGTGTTTTAGGTAAGTACTTACTTGCATGTTACGGAAAACAACATGGCAGTGTATGAGAGTATGACGCTTCCCCGAGACAAAGCCCAGAGGCCCTCTTCCTCCTCTCCCAGGACCTCCCCGTATGCTTTCTCTTCCCCTTGCACCTCTCCATACTCCTCGTCCTCCATCGAGGACACCGTTCAGCAGGCCAACAACCTCCTCCCAAAGAATGGCAACGTCTCAATCTTTAGCAGCCTGAAGAGGAAGAGCAAGAAGGCGAAGAAGAAGAAAGATGACCGTAGACACACCATTCAGAAGATCATGGGAGAGGAGCTGTCAGAGGAGGCTGATTTGCCACCTGTATGTGAACCGGTGACGTACGATACACACACTTGGCCCCTGAAGGAAAGGAAGAAGCGGAAAAATGCAAGGAAACCAAACAGCGATGGGACTCAGGTCTTGGACTACATAAAAAACCCTTTAGTGAAAGATATAGATGCAGAATGTTCTGGAGCCGTTGAATCTCCAGTTCATCAAACCCTAGAGGTTGCCATCCAAGGACATGTAAAGAACCACTGCAGATTTCTGTCCTTGGGCTCGGTGTTAAGTTTCGACCTGCCCAAGGATATGAGCCTCATCCCTAGCATTCAAGATGTCATCACAATTGGCCCTCCTGAGCAAAAAAAGACAGACTCTTATCACCAGGACTCTCAGGTTGATCGTCCAACAGCTCTGAGCACCTTTAAAACTGCCCGCTCACCTCCAGCGCAAAAAGAAGAGCCCAAAGGTGAAGTAACCCTCAAGATTGATTGTACAGACTCCAAAAAGATCAGAATTGACACCCTTTCATTTACTGAAGATGAATTTCCTCCTCCACCTTCTCCAGTTGTTGAAGACATCTCATTTGAGGAGAATCATCTCTCATCACTCAGTGATCTGACTAATATCCAACAGAAACACTTGTCTGGGATCAGTATAGTGCCCAAAGAAGAGGTGGTTAGTTGGAACGCAAATGCAGCTCAACTTGAGAACAAGGAGAACCACTATGTAAGTCTTCTAGAAGATGCAAGCCAAGGGATAACCAACCACAGCTCAGCCACGGCAGAGATTCATGTATGTCCTAGCATCCATACCCTGGTTCACAATCTTAACGGACACGTGTTCCATAGGCCAGCGAAGGCCTCCAGCACTCAACAGTTAAGTCCTAGCCATGCATCTCATGTGGTGTTGAACTTCAGAGCCAATGGAAGAGAGGACTCAGTGGACTCTGGTCACTCCAGCTCTGGAAGCTTTAAGTTATGTGCCGAGGGTACGTACGTAGACTCCTCAGATTGTCCAGTTCCCAAGAGGACCATTGGGAAGGTGCCATCCGTGGATGCAGGAGTCTCCAACAGGAACTTAGAGTTCGCCAAGGACAAGAGCATTACCTTATCTATCGACATTGATGATCCGGTTCATCCTGACCATCAACAGTTTGAGCAGGAAGAGGAGGAGCTAGAGGATATCTGGAACCACACCAACAGCTACCGAGAGAGTCTAAACTCTGACATCATGTATAATGGCTACCAGGCCAGCTCTTCTCCAGAACAGCACAGGGAACCCTCACCCAAAGAACAAGCAGTGCTCTTCAGGAAACTGGTCACAGCCTCCGCACCCAACCTTCTTGTGGCAGAATTCAGATTGCCACCATCTATCCAGACTATGGTGGGTTCTGGGAAGCTGCAGAACCCAAGGGAAGAAAGGCAAATTCTGGATAAAGGGGACAGGAGGTCTTGGGCTGCATTCACTCAACAGGAACAGGTTTACAGACAGGTGGCTGTTAATGAAACTGCTTCAGATATGGTGAAACTACCCGAAATAGAGGACCAGCAAAAGTATATCTACCATTATAGAGAGGAAGAGGAAGAGGAAGAGGAGGAGGAGGAGGAGGAGGAGGAGAAGGAAACTGGGTTTCTGAAGGTGAGGTCTACAAGTTGGCAGTAAAACCCAGTTAGTTATCGTTTAGGACTGTTTAAGTCAGGGGTGTCCAACCCTGCTTAAACAGTTTAGCTCCAACCCCAATTATAAACACACCTGAACTTGTAATCAAAGTCTTACTAGGCATACTAGAAAATTCCAGGCAGGTGTTTTGAAGCAAGTTAAAACTAAGTTCTGCAAGATAGTGGCCCTCCAGGACAGAGTTTGGACACCCCTGGTTTAAGTCCTGCTCCTGAAGGGCCAATGTCCTGTAGGGTTTAGTTCCAATTAAATAGACCTGAACCTAGGAACTAAGGGTCTTCACGATTACTTGAAACTTCTGGGGAGGTGTTTTGGGTGAAGTTGGAGTTAAACTCTGCAGGACAATTTCCTGTAGAGTTTAGCTTCAACTCCAACTTTCCTGTTGAGTTTAATTCCAACCCCAGTTGAACACCTAAACTAGCTAATCAAGGTCTTACTAGGCATACTAGAAACTTCCAGGCAGGTGTATTGAGGCAAGTTAAAACTAAACTCTGCAGGACAGTGTCCCTCCAGGACTGAGGTTGGACTCCCCTGGTTTAAGTCCTACTCCTGTAGATCAACTATCCTGCAGAGTTTAGCTCCAACCTCAACATTCCTGTACAGTTTAGCTCCAACCCCAATTATAAACACCTGATGTTGTAATCAAGGTCTTACTGGGCATACTAGAAACTTCCACGCAGGTGTCTTGAGGCAAGTTAAAACTAAACTCTGCAGGACAGTGACTCTCTGGGTCAAGCTCATAGTCTGCAACTCCTGCTCCTAGATGGCCAATGCCCTGTAGAGTTTAGCTCCAATTAAACACACCTGAACCAAGGAACTCAAAGTCTTTACAATTACTTGAAACTTCCGGGAAGGTGTATTGGGTCAAGTTGGAGGTAAACTCTGCAGAATGGAGTCCCTCAAGGACCGAGTTTTGACACCTCTGGTTTAAGTCCTACTCCTGGAGGGCCACTTGCTTGTAGAATTTAGCTCCAACCCCAACTTTTCTGTAGAGTTTAGCTCTAACCCCAATGAAACACACCTAAACTACCTAATCAAGGTCTTACTAGGAATACTAGAAACTTCCAGGCAGGTGTGTTGAGGCAGGTTAAAATAAACTCTGCAGGACAGTGACTCCCTGGGTCAAGCTCCAAGATGGCCAATGTCCTGTAGAGTTTAGCTCCAATCAAGCACACCTGAACCAAAGAACTCAAGGTTTTTAAAATTACTTCCGGGAAGGTGTGTTGGGTCAAGTTGGAGGTAAACTCTGCAGGACGGAGTCCCTCAAGGACCGAGTTTTGACACCTCTGGTTTAAGTCCTACTCCTGGAGGGCCACTTTCTTGTAGAATTTAGCTCCAACCCCAACTTTCCTGTAGAGTTTAGCTCTAACCCTGATTAAACACACCTAAACTACCTAATCAAGGTCTTACTAGGCATACTAGAAACTTCCAGGCAGGTGTGTTGAGGCAAGTTGGAACTAAACTCTGAATGACAGTGGCCCTCCAAGACCAGGTTTGGACACCCCTGGTCTAAGTCCTGGACGGCCACTGTCCTGTTAAGTTTATCTCCAAAACCCAATTAAACATACTGTAACTAAACTAGCTAATCAAGGTCTTTCTAGGCCAGGGGTGCCCAAACTTGGTTCTGGAGGGCTGGTGTCCTGCAGAGTTTAGCTCCAACTTGCCTCAAAACACCTGCTGGGAAGTTTCTAGTATGCCTAGTAAGAGCTTGATTAGCTGGTTCAGGTGTGTCTTATTGGGGTTGGAGCTAAACTCTGCAGGACCAAGTTTTGGCACCCCTGTTCTAGGCATACTATAAACTTCCGGGAAGGTGTTGGGTCTAGTTGGAGCTAAACTGTGCAGGACGGTGGCTTTCCAGGACCGTGTTTGGACACCCCTAGTTTAAGTCTTGCTCCTGAAAGACCAATGTCCGGTAGAGATTAGCTCCAATCAAACACACCTAAACCAAGGAGCTCAAAGTCTTCACGATTACTAGAAACTTCCAGGCAGGGTGTTAAGGTAATTTAAAACTAAACTCTGCAGGACAGTGGCCCTCCAGGACTGAGTGTGGACACCCTGGTTTAAGACTTACTCCTGAAGGACCAATGTCCTGTAGAGTTTAGCTCCAATCAAACACTCATGAACCAAGGAACTCAAGGTCTTCATAATTACTAGAAACTTACAGGGAGGTGTGTTGGGTAAAGTTGGAGCTAAACTCTGCAGGATGGTGGCCCTCCAGGACCAGGATTGGACACCCGTGACTTAAGTAGCTCACTTATGCTGCCTTCAACACATGTCAGAATGATATTTATGAGATGAGTGGTTTAGCAGTGGGAGACTTCGGAAACCCTGGCTTTCTGAGTTAGAAGCTTGTTAATGAAAGAATCATGGTGGAAACCTTACATTTTCCATTGTTTTCTTTGGGAGCTAAAATGTTCTAAACAGAGTTGCATTTGCACTAAACGACTAAAAAAGTAACTTCCTAAGAGGATTGAGGGGTTTATTTGAAAATCTTGGCCTTCAAATGAAGTCGTGGGCAGTACATCTTGTATAATTTAGCCCGTTGTTGTAGTTACGATTAGTGCACATGTAATCTGTTTTTGTCATGGAATTAATGCATTGATATGTGTTCTCCCTCCACAGGACCAGTCCATGAGCCTCCTGTCTGTTCATATGGGATTGGATGGGGCTAATGATATCCAGGTACACAGAAGTATAATTGCAGATCATACCAGAACAAAGAGTATATGCTTAAACATATATTAACAGAATATTGAGAAATAAAAGACATTATTATATCTCATCATATAAAGGTTAATTCTAAACTTTTCTTTTTCAGAGCGTAAGACAAGAACCAGAACTGCCGTCAATGGAAGGTACACTGGAAAGGAAACACAAACTACAACTGGGTGGAAAGAAGGTGAGTATCAAAATTGTGTCAGATGCCTCATGCTTTTACCTGCAGGCTATTGTGTTAGATGTCAGATTAGGTTGTTATTTAGCATTTTCGGTTGGTTTTTATGCAACCAATAAAATAAATGTACTATTTCAGGCACCATGCAGGGCGTGGAACTCCTATCATGCTGTGCTGTACAAACAAACAATATGCTTCTATCAGGACAGGAAAGATACACTCAAGGTAAGCTTGAAGACTTCATGTTCTGGATTTGCAACCAAGTGGAAAACTTTGTGTTCTTTATTGCAAACAGACATCATTAGTTACTTTGCAAGGTTGAATTGTGATTAAATTGTGATTGAATTACCTTTAATGGCAGCTGTAAAGCATCTAAGGGTATGATGTAGCCAAAACGACTCTATATTTGTACCCCATAGAGCTGTGTGACCAGCCTTCCTCTGAACCTAATTGGAGCGGTGTGTGAACCGTCGCCAGAGTACACCAAAAAACCCAACTGCTTCTGCTTGAGGTAAATGACGAGCAACTGAAGGGCGTCTCATGTTTATCTTAGTTAGAGATGGAGTAATTGTTTCAGTTGTTTTCAGATTCAGTTGAATGACTTTAACCATTTTCTCTCAGGTTGCAGGACGGATCTGAATATCTCCTCAGTGCCTCGTCCCGATTTATGATGAAGAAGTGGATCCTCAGAATCCAAGCAAACACTGGTATTGTACTATTAAAGGATAAGTTACTTCCAGAACAACAATTTACAGATAATGCACTCACCCCCTTGTCATCCAAGATGTTCATGTCTCTTTCTTCAGTTGTAAAGAAACTGTTTTTTGAGGAAAACATTTCAGGATTTTTCTCCATATAATGGACTGATATGGTGCCCCGAGTTCGAACTTCCAAAATGCATCGGCTTCAAACAATCCCAAATGTGGTTGTAAACGATCCCAGCCGAGGAAGGAAGGGTCTTATCTAGCGAAACGATTGGTTATTTTCTTTTTTAAAAAAAAATGCAATTTAAATACTTTTTAAATCTCAAATGCTCGTCTTGTCTCGCTCTGCCTGAACTCTGTATTCTGACTCAAGACGGTTAGGGTATGTTTAAAAAAAACTTATTTTCTCCCTCAACTTCAAAAATCATTTCACAATCATCCTACATCGCTGCAGAAGTACTGAACCAGTCTTTGCAAAGTGAACATGCAAAGAAGATCAAACACCCTTAACAAAAAAGGTAAAACAGCAATATAGGACGATTTTAAAGTTGAGGGAGAACATGAGATGGGAGTTTTTCGACATACCCTAACTGTCATGAACCGGAAAAAAACAGAGAAGAGTAAGACGAGGAGCATTTGACATTAAAAAGTATATAAATTGTATTATTTTTATGAAAATAACTAATCGTTTCGCTAGATAAGACCCTTCTTCCTCGGCTGGGATCGTTTACAACTCCATTTGGGATCGTTTGAAGCCAAAGCATTTTGGAAGATCTAACTCAGGGCACCATATGTGACCCTGGACCACGAAACCAGTCTTATGTTGCTCGGGTATATTTGTAGCAATAGCCAAAAATACACTGGATGAGTAAAATTTATCGATTTTTCTTTTGTGACAAAAATCATTAGGATATTAATTAAAGATCATGTTCCATGAAGATATTTTGTAAATTTCCCACCGTAAATATATGAAGACTTAATTTTTGATTAGCAATATGCATTTGGACAACTTTAAAGGCGATTTTCTCAGTATTTTGATTTTTTGCACCCTCAGATTCCAGATTTTCAAATAGTTGTATCTCAGCCAAATATTGTCCTTTCCTAACATATCTATAAATCTCAATTTTGAGAAATTTACACTTATGACTGGTTTTGTTGTCCTCGGTCACATATCAGTCCACTATATGGAAAAAAATTCTGAAATGTCTTCCTCAAAAAACAATTTCTTTATGTCTGAAGAAAGTAAGACATGAACATCTTGGATGACAAGGGGGTGAGTACATGATCTGTAAATTGTTGTCTCGGTTTTTAATGCTGTATTATATGACCAGTCATATTCACATGAAATCCTCTCTTATCTCTACAGCGTCTAGTGATTCTCTAGTGAATAGATCAACGTGTCGTGGGTCTTCAGCTTCAGCGACGCTCCCTAGACATTCTCCTGCTATCACCGGCTGTCAGTGTGGAGATAAATGTCACTGCTCCATGAGAAATTATGTCACCACCACCGTTTTAGCACAGAGTCAGCCCGCCTCAGGCCGAACCAAAGAGATCGTAGTCCACACCAGTGATGCTCTGCAGATCCACCAAAGGCATCAGGATCTGTTGCTTCCCTCGTTCTCAGATGCAGGTCATTGTGGTAAGAAACTGTGTGACTAACTAACAAGGAATGGTGAAGTTACGTTTGTTTGTTTTTTTGAGCTATGGTTCATACAAGCAAACTGACTGGGGGAGAAAACATTTTAATGGCCTCTAAAAATTCAGCTTTGCATTACAGGAATAAATTACATTTTAAAATCTATTACAATACAAGACAGTTTTTTTAAAATGCAATAATATTTAATGTTTTTTTATTATTACTTCATTACTATCTGACCAAATAATTCATCATAAACAAGCTATTATGAGCATGCATGAGATTAATTTAGCTTCAAAAGTAGCTTCCTCAGCACTAGCATCTAATGCAAGTAATAAATAATATGCAGTACAGATATTTGTACATCCAAAAGAGGGCAGTAGAGGACTCTGGTACTGAGCAGAGCTGCACACAGACATAATGAGGCATGGTCACATCTGTTTGCTGTCAGCGTCTTTCTATTTCTGGAGAAGCACTTCTATTCAGCTCTCTGGATTTTGTCATTTCCACCTTGGTCACATTATTTCTCACCTCGAGTACTTTGTTACTCACTTATACTGTCTGCCCTTGTACTGTAGAGGTTGAATGATTCATTTTCTGTTTTTTCTTTTTGTAGAGGATGAGTTTGACTCTCATGGTGAGTGTCTGAGACAGAAACCGTCCTCTTTGTCCACCATTCAGGGCTGGACGAGCGAAAAGAGACGCTCACACTCCTTTACCTCAGGTATAGTAACTAAACCGAGACACATTTGCCACATCCAATTAGGACTGAATTCTGTTGTACTTAAACGAATTTTTTTTTTTCCCAAATTGATGGTTAAATTAAATTTCAGTAATCTAATATCATGAAATCATGAAATTTACACAATCGAACAATAATTTAACAACTCAACAGC
>JAHKKF010528117.1:0-10504 GCA_019740295.1 Labeo calbasu | reverse complement strand
AAAATAAAATAAAATAAAATAATAAAATAAAATAAAATAAAATAAAATAAAATAAAATAAAATAAAATAATAACAAAAAATAACAAAAAATAACAAAAAATAAAATAACAAAAAATAAAATAAAATAAAATAAAATATATATTTTAAAATATATAAATATAAATATAATTAAAGTTAATTTTACACTCCAAAACCATAACAGTATTTCACTAAAATAACACCCTCTGAAAAGACCATGATGAGTTTCTATGCTGATAAAGTAAAATTAAATTAAATTAAATTAAATTAAATTAAAAATGAAATAAAATAAAATAAAATAATAAAACAAAGTTATTTATAAACTAACTCCAAAACCATAACAGTATTTCACTAAAATAAAACCCTCTGAAAAGACCACCATAAATTTCTATGTTAAAAAAAATTTAAATAATAAAATAAAATAAAATAAAATAAAATAAAATAAAATAAAATAATAAAACAAAATAAAATAAAATAAAATAATAAAGTTAATTATAAACTAACTCCAAAACCATAACATTATTTCACTAAAATAACAACCTCTGAAAAGACCACCTCAGAACAGCATGAATTTCTACGCTGGTTCAAGCTGGTCTATGCTGGTAAGTGCTAGTTTAGTGTTTCTCCAGTCAGTGTTAGTCTTTCTTGATCATGGAACTCCTCTGGTTAAGCTAGTTAAGCGACCAGCGTCCAAAATACAACATATACTGGTAACTAAAATTAGCCTAGCACTCGCATAACACCAACCGATCACACACTTCAGTCTATCAAAATCTTTACAGTGTAATTTTACTAGGCAGACTGACACAGCAGCAGCGAGCTGCAGCATTTATATCACAGCAATTATATCTCAGCAATATATTTTCAGTCTATAATCTTCACTCCCCTCAGAGGAGAACGAAGGCCTCCGTCTATCACTCGCTAACACGAAGCAGACATCTCGCGCTGACCAGTCCAGGAGAAAATTGGGTTTCTCGATTATAGATCAAAGTTTAGTGAATAAAGGCGATTTAATTTGGTTAATGCTGTTGCAAGTCATATTGAATAGGAGCTTTATTCTGGACCATTAAGCTGCTTGTGGCGTGTCTGTGGACAGCTGTAACCTTGCGTAAATGCCCTCGAAAACTCCACAACAGAGCAGCCAGAAGAGTTCAGAATATTCATTATATCACAGTTGTGACACAATTTACCGCTTCCTGCTGGGTGCAACTATTAATAGTTCAATGAAAAGGACAGCGGCATTTTAACAAATGCACACAGATGCACAAATCATACCTACAAGGAAAGAAAGGTCACGGAGAGGGTCTAAAGAGAAGCAATATTATAATGCATGCGTGTACCATCAAATCTAGGATCAGTAAATAATAACACCCCAGACCACACACAGCGCATACATAAGTAGGGTGCTTATAAATACACCACATAACATATTATATGCAGTTGTGCTCATACCATCCTCTTTCTTCTTGCAGAATATGCAACATATTTAGACATACACAGACCAAATGTATGCTTGTTTGTTTGTTTATAGTAATTGTTTCAATAAGCTGCATAAAAGTATAAAATAAAATGGTCGCCAAGGCACTCGAAAATATAGTGAAAAATAAAAAGCCTTTATTCT
Source organism: Labeo calbasu (assembly GCA_019740295.1). NCBI lineage: Eukaryota > Metazoa > Chordata > Actinopteri > Cypriniformes > Cyprinidae > Labeo > Labeo calbasu. Next base: position 8,865 of record JAHKKF010528117.1, on the reverse strand, counting down.
CACATGGCTTTACATTAAAAACAACGTACACTGACACTTTTTAAAGGCTTTTTATATTTCACTATATTTTCAAGTACCTTGGTGTTAAGAGTTTTTTAATGAATTAAGAAATCCCACATCCAAAGAGCACCAATTTATGGACTTTATACCCCAGTAGCATTTTGTTGTTGTTGTTGTTTTCATGTATAAAATGATAATTGTTGGATAAGTTTTAAGACATATTTAAAAAAAAAAAAAAAAATTATTTATTTATAAATAAATACATTTGAGTGTGAGTATTTATTTTCAAGTGCCTCAAAAAATGATTTATTTATTTATTCATTCATTTATTTATTTATTTTTAAATAAATAAATAAAAACATTTAACTATTTTTGAGTGCCTTGACATTGTTGACGAATTAGGAAAGCTGAAGATACAAGATTTATTATTTTACTTATTTTAAATAAATAAATAAATACATTTATTTTCAAGTGTGTGTGTTTATTTGAGTGCCTGGAAATGTTTTTATTTATTATTTTTAAATAAATAAATACATTTTAGCCTTTGCCTTGGCGTTGTGAGTTTCTTGACGAATTAAGAAATTCCACATCCAAAGACCACCGATTTATGGACTTTATACCCCAGTAGCATTTTTATTTATTTTTGCACATTTTTGATGTATAAAATGGTAATTGTTGGATAAGTTTTAAGAAATATTTCAAAATAAAATAAAGTTAAAGCTACAAGATTTATTTATTAATAAATAAATAAATAAATGTATTTAAGTGCGAGTGTTTATTTTTGAGTGCCTCAAAAAATTATTTATTCATTCATTCACTTATTTTATTTTAAATAAATAAATGGAATTATTTTCGACTGCCTTGGCATTATGAGTTTTCTGACAAACTAAGAAAGTTGAAGTTACAAGATTTATTTATTTATTTATTTATTTATTTATAAATAAATAAGTAAAATATTTTATTTTCGAGTGTGCATATTTGTTTTCGAGTGCCTCGAAAATTATTTATTTATTTTTAAATAAATAAATAAATCAATTGATTTATTTTAGGGTGCCTCGGAGTTGTGACATTTTTGACAAATTAACAAATTAAGAAAACCCACATTCAAAGAGCACCGATTTATGGAGCTTTTTTTTTTTTTTTTTTTTTTTTTTTTCATATTTTTCATGTATAAAATGGTCATTGTTGGATAAGTTTTAAGAAATATTTCAAAATAAAAAATAAAGTTGAAGTTACAAGATGTATTTATTTATTTATTTATTTATTTATTTATTTAAAAAAACAAATAAAGCCATATTGTGACTTACAAAGTGACACTGTAAAAGATAAAGTTGCATTAGAAATTAGTGTTTTCAGATATACATTCAATTATTGAATAAAATCGGAATAAAATTAGTTCAATGTAAAGTCACAATATGAAAATATATGTGAGATTACAACTGTGTAACACAGTGTGAGACATAAAAGATTTATAATGTTTTTGAAATAAGTCTCATATGCTTACCAAAGCTGTTTCTACAGTAAAAACACTAATATTATAAAATATTGTTCTAAATGTAAAATAACTGTTTCGGTTTGAATATGTTTTAAAATGTAATTTATTCCTGCGACGCAAAGCTGAATTTTGCGTCGCAGGAATAATATTATTGTTGAATAAAAGTATTGATTTATATATATATATATATATATATATATATAGATATATATAGATATATACCAGTTGTGTTGGTTCATATTTTTGTGAAAACATTTTTTTTTTTCTGGATTATTTTATGAATAGAAGGATCAAAAGGACCGCCATAATTTGAAATATAACTCTTTTGTAATGTTAGAAATGTCTTTTCTGTTAGTTATATATATATATATATATATACATGGATCCCATACTTTTAAACTGTAAGTCTCAAGTATCAAAAACAGAGTCAAACTATGAAAAATGAAGCTGCCAAAAAATTCCACAAGACAAAATAAAATGTGAAATGGCAAACTCTCCTGGTACCTTCACTTAGATGTTAATATTGTGTGCTTTCTTCTTCAGAATCAATGACTGCTTGTAGTCCTTTGTGAGAGTTGTGTACATGCATGAAACCAAACACTCAAGATTGGGGGCATCAATTGAGAAAGTTGAAGAACTGGTCATTGAAAAGCCTATATTGTTTGAGTACTAGACTGCACGTCTGTGGTGGTTACGGCCCTGAGTCCCTGAAGTGTCCTGAATGGCAGCGCTGGATTTAAACATTATTGAGCAACTGCATGGAAGAATTTAAATGTGCAGAGCATGCTGGGAAGCTGAGCAAGCAAAAATACTACAGTCAATTGATGACACATATGTAAATATTTGTGGTGGAATTCACTTAAGTATACATTATGAAAAATTGCTTCATCAGGACATTACTACATAAAAAAAGATTCTTTCAGGATATGTACATTCACGAACACATCTGTATAGGCTCTACGCATAACCACAGGTGCGGTGTATTTGAGGACACACAGTATCGGTCGGGTTTCTGTCCTTGTCTCTCGTCTGGACGTAAACGCACACACGAGCATGTGCCGATTAGATTCAGAGACACTGTCAGAGACCCTGAGTTTGATAAATGAGGAACACAGTTCTCAGTTCCTGTAGGGTAAACAGGATAGAAAGCTACAGGTTCAGCCCTCTCAGCTGGGGAACAGTCAGGGTCATCTACAGCCTGACCTCACACACACACAACAGGCGTCTCACATCTGCAAATGCTAAATAATGTCTGACAGGCCTTCATCTGCACATATAATATGCTTCTTAAGTGCATGAGTGAATTATTGAAGGCTTTATTTTTAATGTTTGATCTGCTGCGTATGCTTGGTGCTGAGGCTCCTCTCTCTTTCTCCGTCTCTCGCTCATCTCGTCCTTTCACTATCTCTGTTACAGAACAGGATTGGGTTTCCTAATTACATTTCATCAGAATGGTTCCTCTGGCCACTCAAATAGAGCAGGTTTTTTTTTCTTTCGCACCCTTTTCAATGCACACAGTGACCTGAAAAAAAAAAAAATATATATGATATATATATATAATATATATATATATATATATATATATATAGACACTTTCACTTAAGTCTTACTTTTAAATGTCTGAATGTCATTGCATAAGACAGAAAAAGATCATTGTGACATTCTTTTTTCTCAGAATCAACTCAGCATTTCTCAGAATTAACTTCACTTTTCTGCCCTAGCTATCATCTTTTTATCCTTTAATTTCTATTTGTATTATTATTTTCAATTATTATTTTTATGTAGGGAATATTTCATTGTTTTGTGCATTATTATTATTAGTATTTTTTGATAAACAACATGCACTATATAAACAATACAGTATACAGTAATGTATGCAGCTGTTTAAAAGTTTGGGATCAGTAAGAGTTTTTTTTTTTTAAAGAAGTCTCTTCTGCTCATCAAGGCTGGATTTATTGATCAAAAATACAAAAAGAAACTGTAATATGAAATATCATTACAATGTAAAATATACATTATTTTAAATATATACAATATTTTAATATAATTTGAAATATAATTTATTCCTGTAATGTGAAGCTGAATTTTCAGCATCATTACTCCAGTCCTCAGTGTCATATCATCCTTCAGAATTCATTATAATATGATATGAACACTACAGAATTTTTTTTATTTATTTATTTATTTATTTACTTTTATTTAATCCACAATACTTTTTTCTTTGATGAATTTAGAAGAACAGCATTTGTTCAAAAAAAAAACAAAAAAAAAAACAACAACCTTTTGTATTTATGTACACTACCGTTCAAAGGTTTTTTTTTTTTTGTTTGTTTTTTTAAGAAATTAATACTATTATTCAGAAAGGGTGTGTCAAATTGCTATAAAGTGATAGTAAAGACTTAAATTAATAGTAAAGATTTCTATTTTTAATAAATGCTTTCTTTTTAACTTTTTATTCATCAATCCTGTTATTTTAAATTGCAATAATATTTCTGTCACGCTGTGGTAAGGAGGAGACCAGAGAGGGAAGTAAAACAGAATGGAAGGTGGTTTGTTAACAGCGTTGTGCACAGCAAACATAAAACACAAACAGATGTACTGGTTGATATGACTTTCCTGAAAGTAGAGTTCGTAAGCGTCAACAAAGGGGTGCTGGAGGCAGAAGGAGCACACACCGGAGATTCCGTGGAGAGAGCGGTCTGGAGCTAGCATTCGGGGTAGTGAACTGTAGACCAGACAATCACTGAATGACGGAACAGTCTATTTATAGGGAGTGTTAACGAGAGTCAGGTGAAACCAATCAGAACTCCGGTGAGGCAGAACGGATGGGTGGCGCTGTTGGTGACGTGGCTGGTAGAGGTGGCTGTGGTGAATGCCTGACAATTTCACTATTTTAATTTCTTTTCTGTATTTTTTATTAAATAAATGCAGCCTGAAACTTCTTTAAAAAACTAATTCTCACTGATATATATATTTATATATATATATATACATAAATAATTGTGGTTCTTTTGATCCTTCTATTCATAAAATAATCCTGAAAAAATCCTGTTTTCACAAAAATATGAACCAGCACAACTGTTTTCAACATTGATCATAATAATATATATTTCTCAAGCAGCAAATCATCAATGATTTCTGAAGGATCATGTGACACTGAAGACTAGAGATTTTAAAATATATTAAAACCGGAAATGGTTATTTTACATTTGTAATAATATATTACAATATTAGTGTTTTTACTGTATTTTTAATTAAATAAACACAGCTTTGGTGAGCATATGAGGGGAACAATCATCTCTCTATCCTTTCATTTCCATTTGTACTATTTAGGGTATTAAGCCAATTGTTATTTTGAATCATTTTATACACAATACAGTAATGTATGGAACAGTTCAAGATTTGTAATGTTTTTTTTAAAGAAGTTTCTTCTGCTCATCAAGGCTTTATTTGATCAAAATTACAGAAAGCTGTAATATTGTGAAATATTATTTCAATTTAAAATAGTGCTTATCTATTTGAATGTACTTTAAAATATAATTTATTCCTGTGATGTAAAGCTGAATTTTCAGCAGTATTACTCCAGTCCTCAGTGTCACATGATTATTCAGACCCTTTATTTATTTATTTATTTATTTATTTATTTTTGGAACCTGTGATACTTTTTTGGGGATTTTTTGATGAATTAAAAAAAGAACAGCATTTATTTGAAAATAGAAATAGAAATAGTTTTTTTTTTGTTTGTTTTTTTGAAAGAAATTTATACTTTTATTCAGAAAGGGCGCATTAAATTGCTAAGTGATAGTAAAGGCATTATTAGAAAAAAATCCTATTTTTAATAAATTCCTTCTTTTTAACTTTTTATTCATCAAAGAATCCTGAAAAAGGCATCGCAGGTTCCAAACAATTAAGCAGCACAAATGTGTCTGCACTGGTTTCTGAAGCATCATGTGACACTGAAGACTGGAGTAACGAGGCTGAAAATTCAGCTTTGATCACAGAAATAAATTATATTTTTATATTGATCAAAACTAACAGTAAAGACATTTATAACATTACAAAAGATTTCAAATAAATTATTTTTTATGTTATTTTGAACCACAAAAATATGAACCAGCACAACTGTTTTCAACATTGATAAATAATATATATATTTCTGTGACACTGACTGGAGACTTGAGTATTGATGCTATAAATTCAGCTTTGATCACTGGAATAAATTACATTTTAAAATGTAATGATGGATTTGAGTGGAAAAAAAAACATACTGACCCCACACTTTTGATTAGTACAATATAAATAATATTTACAAATGCACGAATTGCACAAGATGTGAATAACCTTAGAATCTGCTCTTGTATATAGAATATAAACACATATACAGTATACAATATACATATACAGTACTAGCTCCTGTCAGTTTGCTGCTGTGTTCCAAAAGCCGGCGTGAAACATTATTTTCCGGCTGTGCATGATTCCCAAGATCTCAAACACACTGGCCTTTTGTTAGACATAAGACACATGCACACTCACTGCATGTACAGTATGTTATTATGTGTGTGTGTGTGTGTACAATGAAAGCGATAAGTGATAGTGGCACAGGAAGAAGAAAGCAAATGCTTTTCGGTGTGTTGTAGAGTATCTTTGTTTATACTAGGAAAGAAATTGAAAACTTTCCCAATCAGTCTCTCTCTCTGTGTGTGTGTGTGTGTATTAGACAGATTTGGACAGATGGGGCCAGTGCAGCTGTCGGCTGGTCAGTGCAGGACATAATGAAACAAAAGAGAACCTGTAGTTACAAGCAAGCCAAGCATGCAGCCATTTAATGTCTTCAGAAGCAAACATCTCAACGATGCTGATGTCCTCACCCATGTCTCCTCAGCACAACCACAGTTATGCTGTCCTCTCCACATTACACCCCCAAGCTCACCACTCATTCCTCAACTAAACAAACAGCCCAAATTATCTATAAAGTCCACAGTAAAACATGACAACACACATAAGATCATAAACACAGAGGCTACTGGAGCGATATATGTGGATGTGCATGTGTATGTGTGTTGGGAAAGCAAGTGATTAGTTTACAGTGGCTGGAGCACAGAGGAGAAGGTCATCCATCATTCCCCAGACAAAAGTGTCAAGCTTGCTGCACAACAAGAGGAAGAGAGAGTGAGGGAGAGAGAGAGTGATAAAAAATTATGAAACATAAGGGCAGACAGATGGAAATGTGAATGATGGATGTCGAGAAAACGAGAGAGGGAGAGGTATTCCTGAGTTAGCAAAGAAATACATATGAATGAGGAACGACTAGAGGAGGAAAGATGGAGAGAAAGCACAGAGGAGAAATACACTCAGCTAGGCCTCAGAGGATATGAGCGAGAGAGGGCCGAACGAATAATTTAAACGATAATGATGTGAAGTTGGGTGAGGTACAGGGGAAAGTGGAGAGAGGGAAGTAAAAAAATATGGAATGGGAGATTTTTTTTTCAACTTCAGGCACTTTAATGTCCCAGGGGTGGATTTTTATTAAAACTAACAGATTTCGTTTTTTTTTTTTTTTTCTTTTTGTTTTATGGAAGTCACATTAAAACCATCTTGGAAACTTTTTACAGTGCCTTCATTTATTTATTTTCGTATTTTAAAATGACTTTCAAATATTGATTTTATTATTTTATCATAGTTCCACACTCAGACATTTAATCTAAAAATGTGAAAATAAATAAATAAAATAACATAATTTTACTATAAATTATGGTTATTATGAATTTTCTTGGCTAAGTGAGAAATTGCTTATATTCATCTAGTATAAGTCATTTTGGATAAAAGCTAAATGCATTAATGTAAAATGAAATGATAATAATAATAATCAGATAAAATAATGGTGTGTGAATTCATGACAGCATTGATAAAGCACAACTTCCTCACACCTTCAGCACTCATACACCCTTATATAACAGCTTTACTACCACTGCACTGCTCACTGTACTCCTCCTCTAGCAACAACAGAACATTTTAGATGCTTTTGGATTCCCAGAAGTCTATATTGTGTAAATATGGGTCTTGGAAGGTTAAATGAGTTTATTGTGCTTTGGCTACAGTAGGTAATTCTAGTGGTGACAACAACCATGCATGTCACTTCTGCAGGCTGCATCTTACTCTGTGAGATAAAGTGTCACTCTTTTCATAGCTTTTACCGGCTCTGAGAATCTTGCATGGTATTTCTCCTGCTCTTTTTCTAGCAAAAATTCACTCATCACTAAATGAAACCTTAAAGTGAAAACCTGATTATTTCAGGAGCCTTGTCACAAGTCCATTGGTGCTACTTCTGCTATATTTTCACACTTAAAACAATGATTTGCCATTCCTCTTATACCATTGTCCTCTTTGTGCTAAGAAATAAGTCACCTGGCAGTTCTCTCCCAAGTGGTTAAACTGTTACCAGAATTAAGTCTGCGTATGACTCAGTAGGCTATAAAACACTTTTAATTGTCAGGAAATTACTTGTCTTTAAAAGTTTTGGCTCAATAAACTTATCCGTTGCTCAAAAATTGCCTTAAACCTACACTAGATTTATTTATTTTTTAAAGTAACTTTCAGGAGGGTATACTCATTTTTGCAACACAACATTTTATCACTTTGATAAGAAAATCTTATCTTCCTGAATAATTGAGACATTCTTTGTAATTGATCGAGCAAACTTGTCGAAACATTATATCCCCAAAGAATTCTAACATGTCTTCTAAATGAAAAGAGTAATTGCTGAATTTGTTAAGTTTTAGAGGGGGTGTACTCATTTATGCTGTGCACTGTAAATAAATAAATTTGCAGATTTAGACTAAAGAGTCACTCAGGAGTAATTCTCAAATGGTTCACCTCATGTACACACTGACTTCATATAATACTATACACTTTTTGCGTAGTTTGATGAAATTACTGATTAAATCGGAAATTATGCAAAATAAAAATACTAATATTTAGCTTGACTTGCTAGCTTGAATATTTATTATTCACATCACGTCTCATATTTTTATCTTTTTTTTTTTTGACTATTTGGTAATCACGTACCATATCTATAAAGATAGGTGAGTAATCAAGCAAGCTTACTCACTTATTTTTACACATACGGTACATGATAACAAATTAGTTACGAAAAAAAACTATAAAAAGCTTGAAATAAAAATATGAGAAAATGTTTTGTCTAAATCTGAACATTTTCCCTGAAATGGCTTTTTTTCTCTGTCTCTCTTGCACAGATTAATTGTTCACCTCAAGAATAGTAATGTACACTAACACAGTAAATAGGGGCAATTTTGGTTTCATGCAGACTTTAATTGTGTAAAATGCTGTAAAATTAGCCTTAGCAAGCCAAT
>JAHKKF010528116.1:12364-33324 GCA_019740295.1 Labeo calbasu | reverse complement strand
CACTGAAGACTGGAGTAATGATGCTGAAAATGTAGCTTTGATCACAGGAATAAATTACATTTTAAAATATATTCAAATAAAAAGCAGTTATTTTAAATTGTATAAATATGTCACAAAATTACTGCTTTTGCTGTATTTTGGATCAAATAAATGCAGGCTTGGTGAGCCGAAGAGACTTTTTAAAAATAGATTAAAATCTAAAACTTTTGACTGGTAGTGTATAAAGAAATAGTAAAAGTAGCATGTTAGAATGATAGGCTCGTGCTTATGCAAGTGTTGTAAGCAATTAAAATCAAATATTTTTTATGCACTGTAATTATAAGAATGAACATTTCCTTACTAACGTTTTCAATATCTCCTCTTGACTCCAGGTCTCTCATTTTTATACGACGCCGACCCGCTTGTACTTATGACAGACAGTCTGTGACGAGAGGAAAATTGACAGGGAAAATGACAAGTGGCTTCAAGCTAGAGGATGCAGGTCTGTAAATAGAGAACTATCATTTTTCACAGCGTGCCGCAGGACAGACCCTCAGAGAGCGGAGGAAACATGATCAAGGCAAACGCCGGCCCACCTGCGCTCTGGATCGGGTTCTGCGCTCTCCGCTGGCGGCAGGGAGGTATGATAACAGCTTCGTCCTGATCCCTATCGCGCCTGCTCTCCTCTATAATGGTGGTACAACAGATTTGTTGTCTGTGCTGCGGTGGTATAGATAACAAACGGCTGCAGTCTGCTTGTTGGTGGTCCGGGTCCGGTACTTGACTGGTCCCTGGGGACACGCCATCAGCTCCGCTGCCCTGAAAAATGTACCTGCTTTAAAAGACTAATGGAGTTTAGATAAAAAATAGAAAATGCATGTGCTAGCCTAAAATTACGTGACTAAAGTATGTGACCCTGGGTCACAAAACCAGTCACAAGTAGAATGTGCAATAGCCAAAAATACATTGTATGGTTCAAAATTTTTGATTTTTCTTTTATGCCAAAAATCATTAGGATATTTTGATTAGAATTATGTATTGCTAAAAACTTCATTTGAACAACTTGTTGTTCAAATGATTTGTTCAAATTTTCTCAATATTTATTTTTTTTTTTTGCACCCTCAGATTCCAGATTTTCAAATAGTTGTATCTTGACCAAATACTGTCTTATTGTCCTTTCAGATGATGTATAAATCTTAATTTTACCAAATTGGCCCTTATGACTGGTTTTGTGGTCCAGGGTCACATATGGTCCATGGTCAGTTTAACAGGGATATTTGGGCCTGTTCCTCATAAAAATCTATTTTATGGAGGTTCAGAAGAATTACGATGTAGTGTATGTGTCTTGGACTACAGTTGTTGTGTTTTCTTTGTCCTTTTAGGAGATTGGGAATAAAAATCGCTATCCACAGTTGTTGTGGCCAAAAAAGAAAGAAAGAAAAGCTAGGTTCTTCATTCTCCTCTGTGCAAATAATATAGGGACTGAACTACATGAGGGTGAGTAAATTATGACAGTTTTTATAACTATTTTATAACTTTTTCTTTAAAAATTCAATGTTTTGGGGAGATATAGTTTGTTTGTATAAGTATTAAGTCATTTTTGTTCAACAAAAAGTCTTGAGAAAATACATCAGTTTCCACATATTAAGCAGCACAACCTATTAACATTTATAATAATTAAAAATATTTCTTGAGCAGCCAATCAGCATATTAGAATGAGTTCTGAAGGATCATGTGACACTGAAGACTGGAGTAATGATGCTGAAAATCAGCTTTGCATCACAGAAATTATATTTTAAAATATATTTAATTAGAAAACAGCTCTTTTAAATTAGAATAATATTTTCACAATATTACTGTTTTACTATATTTTTGATCAAATAAATGTTTTTGATGCAGCCTTGGTGAGCATAAGAAACTTATTTGAAAAGCATAAACAAATTTTACTTACCTCAAACATTTGAACAACTGTGTACATTTAAATTCAGATCACATGCAGAAGCTATTTTGTCTAGGATCACAATATTTACACCCCATAATGCCTTTTTTTAGAGCTGTGATTCCACAGACTGCTTCTGAACTTGGCATGTGCACTGTAAAAAAAAAAAATGCTGAAATTTGATTTGGCAAGAATTTGATTTATCTAGCTTACTTGCTTATTGAATCCAAAGAAATGTGAATTACTTAGACACATCAACTCTGACACAAAACATGTAGTTCAAACTAGTTGCCTGAACAAACAGGTTCATGTTTGCAATTTTGTTGATTTGACAGTTGAGTTCATTTGATTTAATTTTAATGTGTTAAAATGAAAATGATTTTTTTATGTGTTGCTAACTGATGATTTGTTCTGATTTGATCTTTAATTTATTGGATGAATGAGACATTTTGCCGTTAGTAGATAATCAGCCTAGTGTTATAATGTTACACTGTCATTCAGTGTAACAGAATATTTATGTAAGAATTCAAACAACATGCTTATTCTGACTTGTACATATTAAAATATATAAAAGAATAAGTGAGCATATTAAAATTTTTTTGTGTGTTTTAAATACGCAAAACAATCTTACTGACAAATCTTACTGGCAAAACCTAGGATAGTTGCACATTTTAAAAAGGTAGAATTACAGCTAATTAGCATTTGGGGTAAGAGTAATTTGTCTTCTAATATGTCATAAATTGATTTTTGTTGATGAATGTTTTGATGCAGAAATGAGCTGAAAGTAGTGTTAATTTTGTTAATAGTTAAAACTATGATGAAAAATGTTGTTGATGAGCTTTTTTTTTTTCCCATGACTAAAATGCGAAGATGAGAGATGACAGTAGGCTTGATAAAAGATAACTGTGACTATATTAACATGCAATATCATTGACAATCACAGATGAGACTAAAATGTATTTTAAAAAAATAAATACTTTCCCAAAATCACTTTGTTTTCATAAAAAAATGAGACAAAATATTATTGTAAACCATTGTACATGCCTCTACATTATGAAAACTTTTATTTTCATTTTTTTATTTAACTTTTATAAACTTTTATGATATACTTTTTATTTATTGTGGTTGACAGATATCAAGAGTTCAAATCCCCAAATCACAGCTGTTCACTGTTAAAAGGGTACATTTGTACTGCCCAGTGTTTTGCGTACTTTTTGCAATCTGGCAACCATGCGCACACGCTCGCTCTTTATTACAGAAGCACCGATGATGATCTGAATGATGATGATGATCCTCAGACATTTAGTCAACTAAAACTTCACTTAACAAAAACAGGACAAGGTTGACTAAATATAATAACAAAAATGTACACTACCAGTCAAAGGTTTATGAACAGTAAGATTTTAAATGTTTTTTAAAGAAGTCTCTTCTGCTCACCAAGCTTATATTTATTTGATCCAAAGTACAGCAAAAACAGTAAAACTTTGAAATATTTTTACTCTTTAAATACATATTTGAATATATTTGAAAATGTAATTTATTCCTGTGATCAAAGGAAAATTCTGGATTCTTTGATGAATAGAAAGATCCAAAGATCAGCATTTATCTGAAATAAAAAGCTTTGTAACATACACTATACCATACAAAAGCTTGGAGTCAGTATATATATTTTTTAAATTTAGGAATTATAGAAATCTATACTTTTACATTGATCAAAATACTGTTCTTCTGAACTTTTTATTCATCAAAGAAACCTGAAAAAAATCTACTCAGCTGTTTTCAACATATAATAATAATACTAAATCTTTTTTGAGTAGCAAATTCAGAATATTAGAATGACTTCTGAAGTATCATCCCTAGTGAAATAACATATACTAAAATGTATTTAAAATACATTTATGTCATGCTAAGTATATTCCAAATACATTTACATATCATACTTAATAAAAATACTGCAATTGTATTTTTAGTATACTAAACTGCTATATTTAAAGTCTGCTAAATTGAACTAATTAAGTGCTTAATGCACTTAAATTGTGCAGAAGTAGTTAAGTCCAACTAAAGATACACTTAAGCATATTTGATTGTGCTAAAGTGGAACTACTGCAAGTATACTTTAAGGTACACTTTAAATATTTTGCATTTAAAGATCAATATTATTTAAAGATCATACAATCCTCATCAATAGTGACATTAAGACATTTTAGGCTTCATTTTAAGAAACATGCATTGTGCACAAGTAGTACTCCAAATAAAGTTTAAATACAATTTTTATATCAGTAAGTCTTGAGCGATATGTCAGTAAATACTGTATGTTAATACACATGAAAAAATTGGCTTTTAAATCACAGAAATAAATTAGATTTTAAAGTATATTAAAATACAAAAGTTATTTTAAATAGTAAAAATATTTTACAATTGTACTGTTTTTTCTGTACTTTGGATCAAATAAATGCAGGCTTGGTGAGCAGAAGAGACTTTTTTTAAAAACATTGAAAATCTTTTGACTGTACATTTGACAGAATTAAGACTAAATTAAAAAATGGCTGACGAATGAACACTTTTTGAAAGTCTTTATAAAAGTGCTGTATATCACAGCAAAGGTTATATACGAAATTCATGAACTTTCGTTCACGAATAGCACATATTCCCAGAGTCCTCCAACGCTCTCCATGACATTTACATGTTTTCTTTGCTAGAGTCCCATCTGGGCTCTGACTTGCACCTGTCTGCAGCGGCAGCAGCTTGTCAAGGTCACAGCTGAGCAGAACATAGAGGCCTAACGGAGCTCTGCTCCATGTCCAAACACTATCTGCCCCTCCACCGAATGTGCCCGGCACATTCATTATTCAGTAGCCGCAGCCACGCTCCGACAGCTCCACGAGAATGATTGCCCCGACACCTCAACTGGACTATTAATTTGAAAAACCTCCGCGAGGAATTCCTGTTAGCTTTATTGAAATCTGTCGGCACAGCTACTTCCTTGCAATCTCCGCTGTTAACCGTTAGCCTCTCTCCCTCCGGGGCAGTAAGTGGCTCTCTAGACCCGTATTGGATTCTTATTCCAGGTCGACGAAGTATAAACCCAACAACTTTTATTCTTAGTGAATTCAGAGGCGTTATAATCCGTGATCTTGACCGCCTCTAATATACAGCGTGATGAGATCAAATTTCCTTATATTTTCACAGCATGATGTTGATTTGTTAACATTGTCTTTAGCATCAATTCGGTTCCTCTAGGGTTGCATTTTTCTTGTAAATGTGGCTAAAAGCTTCTGTGCACGTGTTTCAGTTTATTTGTCAGTTAAAAAATAATTATTACCACATTTCATAATATATAAAATTTCATAAAATATTGCTAAATGCAGTCTTTCTTGTATGAATAATAAAAGTGCACAAAGTGGATTTTTATAAATTGCACAATATTACAGGAATGTGACAATATCCTCGCAAAACATTTTGCAGTGTTTACATTAGAGCTGCACGATTAATCCTTAAAATATCGAGATCTTGATTCAAACGCCCACGCGATTTTATTCCTAAATGACAACGATGTAGCTGTGTCTATTAAGACTGTTTCACATCGTCAGTGGAGCATGAGAAGCACATTTTGTCGCTGCCCATGTTAATGAATCAGAGGGTCGGGGTAAATGTGAACGCAGAAAGAGCAACACAGAGCAACACAAACTTTTCAACCACATTATAATCATTATTTCTGTGTTACAGACATTAAAAATAATAGAAGTATTGAGATAAAGGTTTATAGTTTGGCTACAAACACTTATTGTCTACAGTAGCGATCAAAACGAAAGTATCTTAACACTTGTATGTATTGTAACGCTTAAATCATTGATTCATTCAGGAGATTTCAATAGTCAAACAAGTGGTATTGAAGTGAGACACTGACTCCTTCATTGAATGTTTTTTTGTTGTTGTTGTTGTTTAAATGAATATATGTTTTTAAAAGACTTAAGCAATGAACAGTTTGTCAGAGCCACTAGTAAATTGTTATTTTGTGAGAGAATCATGGTCTCCAATTTATTAAAAACAACTGGGACTCTCAATTTATCCAGAATCGTGAAGCTCTTGTTTAAATGTTGTTTATTACTGCATATAATTCATTAAAATGGAAGTTTAATTTAATAAAATTCAGAATGCACCTACTTTTTTGTCTTTTTCAGTTGAATAAAAGACTATTTTCCCTATATATTTCATCATTGAGGATTTCTTAAGAAAAGTTTAAAAATCTCTTCTGTTCTTGTTCTCGTGAACCCGGTCTCATGTCTTGTCTTGTCTTGTCTCGTGGGATAAGTGTCTCTTCACACACCTACAATATGACTATAAAAATACACTGTAAAAGCAATTCTGTAGTTTTTACAAAATCATTTTGGCAGCTGTGGTTGCCAGAATAATTTTGTAAAAAATGCAAAAACACTGTAAACACATTTACGATCAAAAAATGTATGTTTTATAGTACAAACCTGTAATTTACAAACAAGAAAATGTGAATGTAAACCAGTAAATTCAACAACGCACACTGCTAATAAAATCTGTTTTGTACCTTTAATATACTGACTTATGATTATTTTCCCTGTATTTAGTAGGGGAACTTACTGTTAACCTATTAACAGTTTTTTTTCTGTAGCGTTTTTACAAAATTTTACAGTTAAAATTACACTTATTTTTTACAGTGTGTAATATAATTTAATATAATTATAAAACATGTCAAGAATATGTCCAGGTTACATTTCGTCCCTAAATCAAAAGAGTATAATTAAAAAATAAATAAATAAAATAAAATAAATAAATAAATTATATTTTGCAAGAAAACTAAAGTTCTTTTTAGGACCATCACAATTTTATAATATATTTTTTATTCGAATTTTTAAGTCACTTTTTTCATTTTAGTCATAAATGATGGCATACAAAAATGTTATCATTTTTGCTTTTTATCTAAAATATAAATAATAAAATTAACGTTGAATGCGTGTGAAAACTAGTAATGCTAAAAATAAACTTAATTTTCTTTATGCAAAGTATTTTGTTTTTCTGTTTGATTTGAGGGTGAAATGTGGCCTGGACGTGTTTTGACAGATTTACCCTCACATGAAGAGAGATTAAATTAGCTCATCTCTCTCTCTATTTCTTTTCTCTTTGTCTCTCATAAACCCATTTATCGCTCTCTTTTTATTCCCAGTGTGTTGTTAAAACAGGCCCACAGAACAAGCTATTGATTGAAATGACCTCTGAGCATAATGAGAGCTCATATGCTAATGGTGCTTATCATTTCTGTCAGTACCCTGCAGACAGTCACAATTAAGTACACAGTCAATGCTGTTTCCATTACAGAGAATGTTACTGCTCCGCATAGTTATATAAACATTATGTAAATCCACATATCGTCATTCAGTTTCTCTCCCTTGCATGAATTTCAGCCCGGGCTTCCATAATTGCTGTGTTTATTTTGGAGAGTATATACAACTGATGTTGAGTTTATTTTAGAAAATGAAATGAATTTCTGGATGATTTTAAACTTAAAGGTACTTCAGGCAACGACATTAGTTATTAACCTCTCTTAAGCATACAAAATGAAATGCCTGCAGCTCTTGAATGCTTTGGTCTACAGGTACAATTCTGGTTTATTTTAAAAGCTGATTTTTTTGTCATAGTTATTAGTAGTACAGGAACAGTTTTTTTGTTAAAATAAAAAAGGCTGCTCTCGGAGCTCCGAAAACATCGAAGCAAATTTTCATATAGACATTATCTTTATTAAGAAACTGCATATTTGAAGTTTAAACAAGTACATTCTTGCCTGACAAACTCTTAAAACTACATTCTGTGATACAAAAACAGTATTAGTTATAAAATTATATTGGATTTGGGCGCCTGCCATGACACTCGCTGTGAGAAATGGCTCAAACGATACAAACTGTTGGAATTCCGATATCACTAGAATATCACACTCCTCTCAGCCAATCAGATTCGAGGACCAGAAATAACTGTTGTATAATATTCAATAAATAACTGGTATTACAATTATATACTATTTTGTCCTATTGAAAAAAAAGTAAATACATTTTTGCGAAACTATATTTAGTATTTAGGCATTATAATGTACAATGCTTAAATGCAATATCTTGAAATTATTGCAGATAATTGTTATGATATCTGATAAATGACTGGTATTAAAATGATGTGCTATTTTGTCTTTTTAATAAATAAAAAAATAATTGCAAAAGTGTTTTTAGGCATTTTAATGTGCAATGTCTAAATACAATAGCTTGAAATTATTAGATAATTATTATCATGCTATGTCTGATCCACTAAAAGACTGATATTAAAATGCTATAGTTTGTCTTGTAAAATTACTGAATAAATACAAAAAATTTAAATAATTTTAAGTTTATTTAGACATTACAGTGTAAAATGCGATATCTTGAAATCATAATCTCAAGAATATCTTGAAACATAATTTTTTAAATATGTTATAAAATACCGGTTTGTCTTTTAAAATAAAGTAAATTAAAATGTAATTAATTAACAATAAATAAACAAACAAATAACACACAAATAAATACAATGCTTGAAATTATTGCAGAAAATTATCATGATATTTGGGAAATGACTGGTATTAAAATGATAACACTATTTTGTTTTTTAAAATAAAATAAAATAAAATGAAATAAAATAAAATAAAATTAAATTAAATTAAATTTAAAAGTTTGCGATAGTATGTTCAGGCATTATAATGTACAATGGCTAGATTATTATCATGTTATGATAAATGAGAAATGACTTGTATTAAAATTATATACTATTATATATTTTTGTCTTTTAAAATAAAATAAAATTAAATTAATAATTGCAAAAGTGTGTTTAGGAATTGCTTGAAATTATTAAAATTGCTTGAAATTATTGCAGATAATTATCATGTTATGTTAAGAAATGACTAGTATTAAAATTATACACTATTTTGTCTTTTAAAATATTTTTAAAAATATATAAAACAAATATATAAACCACCAAACAACCACACCTGTGAAAGTGTGTTTAGGCATTATAATGTACAATGCCTAATACAGTAGCTTGAAATTATTGCAGATAATAATAATCATATTACGGCTGATCCAATAAAAGACTGGTATAAAAATGCTATAGTATTTTGTCTTTTAAAATAAAATAAAATAAAAATTGTGACGTGTATTTAGATGTTGTAATCAACCAATTTGAAATAAAAATAATACATTTGCTTAAGATTACATTTAACTTGTTTACATTTAATTTGTTGATCAATTATTAGTGTTTATAAAGCTTAACTTAAGGTGAGTGTTATGACACCAAAGCTAATCTAAATATAAAAACTGACAATTAAATACTGAGTATCAACTGATATATATTCAATATCCATACAAAATCAATATCAGTATTGATGCATTCAGGCATTTCACTGCCTCTTTGATTTAATCCCACATTGCAGTCAGTTATGTGTTATGTGTCCAATAGGTTTGACCCCCAGGTGCGAAGACCCCTAGGATCCCTGTTTTCCCCCTCCTTCTTCTCTGTGTTTATCTTCATGCTCTTGTCTTCTCTACACTCTTTATCTGTTATTTAATGTTTTCTAATCAGTCCTTGAGGATGTAATATTCTGTTCTGTGCCTCTGTGAGAAGATTGAATTGCATTATGATTTGATTGTTTTTCCTTCTAAGTAGGCAGGATTTTGTTATTGAATAACCCTTATGCCAGCATATCAGTGGAACGGAGAAAGATTACACTCAAATTGTTTTATTTCTCGCTCGCGCTCTCTCTCCCTCTGACTGTTTATTTCTCTCTTTGTTTCTTCTCTTTTAGTGTGCATGGGCTTTCCCCAAAAAGATAACTTGGAAACTTTGAGGTCCATTGAGCGGCCAGTGTTAGATAATCAATCAATGCAGCCCACGTCCCCCAAATGAGCGCTCTGATGTCACTGATGTGGAACGACATGGTCTGAATCCACCATTGAAATTCCAGAGAGAAATGAGGTCATCTTCACTGCTGCTCGTGCATACGAGAACACAGCAATCTATAATCACACCAGGATATGATGCTTAAAACATAACACCCGGGTATTAATGAGGCACATACGACTCCCTTAAAGCGATAAAGATTCCCATGAAGCGATGTGATTATGCACCGCTTATATTTATGCCCAAGCCCAGACGTAATCTGCTGACTTTTATCGCATTTATCACTGATTTTAGGGGGAAATCGTGCTAATACTTGTCAAATTGAGGTGAGAGCACTATATGATTCCTGACAGCTGAAAGCATCATAAACGCACAGTAAAGCTCTTCAGTTTTGTGGAAATCTGCAGGGCACGTATTTCATCTTATGATCAAGGTGCTTGTGAACTTGCACTTGTGGATGGAGAAAATAAGATCCAGATATCTATTAGGGCTGTCACTAACAATTATGTCAGTATTCAAGTAATCGGTCAATTATTCTGACGATTAATCGGGTAATCGGATATTTAGGGGTTCAATCTCCACATAAAACTAATCGTGCAGACCAAAGCGTAAGTCATAGAGACTTGAAACTTGGAGGAATGGTAGTACTCACACGGCAAACAACGTCACCAAGGCTCACCCTAATTGGCCTGATAGAGGCGCTACAGCAAACAAAAGTTGCAGACTTAAGTGTCTTATGTCATTGGATTCAGATTTGATCGTGAGTCTGGCGAAAGTTTCGAGTATTTCGCATTTTGTGAAAAACCTACTTTTGCGAACTATTCCTAGGTTTTTCACCTGATAGGAACCAAACCAGTGCAGAAAGATCCTTTGGAGAGTGAATATCAATAAAAATATCAAATAAAAAGTTTAACCTTTGACTCACCGTCGCAATGGGATGGCAAAATGTTTGAAAGGGGCAGAAAGTCATAACAAAGTCATAACACTTATGTAAGAGCTCAATCTGAGAGCACAGAGCTTATCCAACTGGTGGCGCTGTTAGAGAGGAAAAAAACATAAAAATGGCTATAACAGCGCAAACATTTGTCTTTTCAACATGAAAATTGGTGTGCACGGCCTGGGTTCAGAGCCACAAGTGTCTATAAGGACGTTTGCTTATCTTAAAAACCATGGTCACCATTGGCGACAAAGTTTGAGCACCTATTAGACAAGGTTAACGGAGGCCGATCGGAACGAAATTCGGTGGGCCTGTTTGACTCACAGCCCCAAAGGTCTAAGAGAAATTTGAAAGAAATTAGCCACTGGGGGTGATATCGCATTTTCAAGGGCGTAAATGATTGTACGTCGCGTGATATTCGTGTCATATGATAGAACTCCTCATTACGGACGACTTTGCCTCAAGAACCGCTGCTGTCAGTCAAATAAATGGTTAAATGATTAAGATGTTAAAACTACTTCTGCGAACTAGTCCTAAGTTTTTCGCTCAATCTGGAAAAAACACTGCAGTACAATTCTCAGGACTCTCTAGGTTAATAATTGTCAAAAAAAAAAAATGTTAAAATTAACCCTTGGGAAGCTATAACAGGGTTATTTAGAAAAAGGGGCCTAAAGGAAAACTCAAAACTTCACGAAACCTGGTGAGCACATGTGACAGGTGATTCAAAAACAAGCATGCAAAGTTTTAAAGAGATCGGACCACAGCTGGTGCTATAACAGTCATAACCGTTACAAAACACAATATTTATAGTAAATTACCTGGATTTCTCAAAAATGCTTTTAAATCTTTAATTTAGGTGGTTACAAGCTTGCTAAATAATGTCATTTGTGCTTAAATGCCTTAAAGCGCTTGAACCCTGGTAATCGCTGCTTGCAGCTATATGGAAGTGAACATTAACCTTTAAAATTACTTAAAATACACATATAATAGCAATGAGGCAATAGAAAATTGGTTCAAATAAAGTGTCAAAAGCAAGTAATCGCATGATTTTATAGAACCAAACTGTTAAAATACATATTGTATTATAAACAATAGAGCTTACATATAGTATGCATTATAACAAATGACTACAGAGGGCGATAACGGCCTGACGATTGTTTTTACACTTGCGCGATCTAATCCTTGTTTAATATTAACTAAACAACATTTAATTCAAATGTCCACTTAATCTTTAATATTTAAGCATTTCTTTACGACAGAAATGCTACAGCCACTGTCATTTCTTGGATATGTGGGCATCAAAACGTGTAAAACGTGAGAGTTTAACTTTCATTTTGAAATTGCGATGAACAGTTATTAGCATATTGGAAAAGATATTAACGTATTCTTCTGTGTTTGAGCAGGTTTATAAATGATTTGCCTCACAAATCCGATGAAATGTTGTGCGTTGCGTTCCCAGATGAATGTTATAACAAACCCAAACTCAGAACAATATTCAGAGATGGAGTTTGAGACGCTCCATATGTACACAACCTACACATATGGAAATAATTAAAGCATATATATTAACCTTGCATCGCATATATTTATTTAATTGAATTGTTTGTGAACTCACAATAGCATTATGCTTTATTATGATTTTTAAATGGGTTTAATATTGCAGCATTTGAAAACGGTCTAATAATGTGTTTCACTTCCGGTATTTTGCCGGTTACTCGACATGCAATCAAGGATTTTTTTTTTTTAAAGTGAGTACTCAAATTGAATCAAAAATTCGTGACAGCCCTAATCTAAATTATTTCCTGTCTGCAAGTACAGAAACAGGACTATCATGAGAATCCTGTTTAAATATTGTCTTTCCTCATCTTTTTTGTATGTCTGTCTGTACAAAGCAGCTGGTTGGTCGGCTGGTGTCAATTACTGCCTGTGTGTTCAGTGAAAATGGTATTTGTATTGACTGCAAAAGAGAATATGGTGCCTCAGTGGGGGAAAGAAGGTTTGATGAACATCATTTGATGAACCGAGTCCATGCTTTTTTTGTTTTAGAGTTTCATTTTAGGTGAAATGCATGCTGAAGAAACAACAATTTTCAGACTAATTTATCTTGTAACCCAGTGTTTTGAAATATTCAGCTGTGCACATAACAAACAAGAAACCGCAATCCACATTTGTTCTGTAACAGATGCAGACAGATTTTAGTCCTTGTGGCTATGTCCTCTCCTGTTTTCTCACAAAGTTGTTTATAAATATAGGTAGTTGCAATATTTGAAGGGTTTATTTCCAGAATACAATCTTGTATCTTCCCCTAATTGCAGCTGTCAAATCTTCCCACTTGATATATTGTTATTATTAATTGTTTTCTTCCAACGTTTCTCCCAATAATGCACAATGCACTTTCCTTATCCACCTTTTTCTTCAACATGGAAGTAAGCCTATGGGCGAGACTTCCGGTTTTTTTCGCTATAGGGATATAACAAGAAGAATAACAATGTGCAGTAAATGGTAAAACTGTTTGCACTACAAATTAAGATAATACATTAAACTAATATGGTAAGACACACCAATTTGCAATATCAAGCAGTAAAACAAGCTGTTTTGTACAGCTAAAAATAGCTGGAAGCAAATGAGACTGGAAGCCACATCCATAACATTTACAAAAAGATGAACATTTATTGCATTTACTGAGTAAATCAGAATGAATAAAATCCAGTATTCAGTAATCCAACATCTAACACTGATTTCACACTTCTTTTTTTCAGATGAGGTTGCTTGCTTTTCTTGCAAGATCTGGCAACGCAAAGCTGTGAAGGAGAGACAATGCAGAAGTCGTGTCCTGTCCCTGAGAGGGACATGTTTGTGCTGCTTCTGCATCCCATAAGAGTTCCCTGCTCTGAATTATTGAGAGGAAGACCTGGGCAATCCATCACAAGAGAGGATACATGAAGACGCCTGTCATAGCTGCTGGAAGGGGGTGGGGGACGTGTGAAGTCACCTCACGGCTCATCAACACGTTATTGAGAAACATCTTCACTCCCTTCTTTCGGCAGAGCCAGGAACCGTCAAAATCGACCCCTCTGATTGAAATGACTCGATCTATTCATAGACTTTCTACTGCTGGACCTCTTCACTAGGCGGGTCAGTGTTTGGAAAGCAACATGATTCAAAGTACTTCAGTGCTTCTTCTGAGAAAGTAATTAGCCACACTACAAGCTACTAACAAAAACTAGTCAGTGACATTGAAGCTATTGAAAAAGGCCAATTCATAATTAGCATATTGCGCTGTCTAAAAACAATTAGGGTTTTTGAATGAATGAATCTTAGATCCAGCAGTGAGCAAGTTATGTAATGCTAAATTTCTCCAAATCTGTTTCCATGATGCAACAGATTTCCTACAATTGTTCATTTTTGAGCAAACAACTTCTTTAGCAACAACTACTACTTGTTTGAAAAGATTGTAGATGGAAAAGTTCAACTTCAATGGCAAAATCAGAAGTACCTTCACAAAACTGAAAACTGTAGCTAAAATGATTTGCGTTTGTCTATAAACTTTGAATCTATGAACTCAAATCAGACTTTCCATGGAAAAGATGTGCTCACCCTTTCTGAAATTAATGTTTTCATACTTCCTAATATTTTCCAGATGATTTTTTCTGGGAATTGAGGATGAGGATTAATCTCAGCATTTGGTTCATTTGTGGATTGCATGTATTATTTGATTGCACTCATCCGTCCTGGCAGAGCCAGCTCTGGACACTGTAATGGAAAAGGTGTGTATGGAAGAGTACGTTTTTGGCACAGCTTTGTAAAGTCATGGACAGTGCATAAAATGAAGGTACATCATAAATAATGTGCCCATTTATTAATTTGTAGTCTTTCCATGTCTGCTTCCTCCATAACATTTCAATATGAAATAAATTGGGATGCCGGATCTAGAGCCATCAGTGTTCCATTATGGCACCAACTAGTCCATCATCCTATTATTGGTCCATTATGCCATCAAACAGGATAATAAATAATACAAATCCACATACACATTACTAGTGGCAAGTGTGGCAGCCAGATCTCACAGTGTTCCTGAACTCAGATAGATACAAACCATTGGTGTGTGGTGGTGTTCTGAAATGAGGAAATGATTTTATAGGATTTTGGGTAAATTTAGACGAGCCTCTTTTCTATATGACCCTGTTATATCTTCCCAAAGTGTAAATTTCAACAATGTTTTGATAATAATTACAAAAAAGAATGCAGAATCCATGACCGAGTCCTGGCACTCCTGACCTAGAGAGTCCAGAGAATTGTGCTGCAGTGTTTTTTTTTCCAGATTGACCTAGGACTAGTTCGCAAAAGTAGGTTTTTTACATCTTCTCAATTATTGAACAAACAATTTGATGGACCGCAGTGGTTCTAGAAATCAGGAATGAGGAGTTCTATTTTCTGATGCAGATATTGCTTGTATGTCCGAAACTTGTGGCACTTTGGACCAAGACCGTGCATAGCGATTTTCATGTTGATAGGACAAATGGTTGCATAGTAAAACCATTTTTATGGTTTTTCCATTTTATAGTGCCATGAGGTGGTGAAGCTCTGCAAATTATTAATTTTTTCCTGTGACCTCAGATTGAGCTCTTACATAGGTGTTCTGAGTTTGGCGAAGATATCTTATTTAGTTCAGGAGTTAGGCATTTTACTGAAAGTGGCCGTGCCCCTTTCGAATGTTTTGGCGTCCCTTTGCAACAGAGAGTCGGAGTTTGCAGTGGTTTGGTTCTGTTTTGGTTTTCCGTTCGCAAAAGTAGGCTTTTCAAAAAATCCAAAATACCCGAAACTTTCGCCAGGTTCACGATAGAATCTGAGGCATAAGGCACTTGAGCCTGCGACTACTAGTTTAGGAGTTATGAGCGATTTCGTACTTTTGTTCGCTGTAGCACCCTGTCAGACCAGTTGGGGCGAGCCTTGGTGACGTTGTAGGCAGTGTGAGTACTACCATCCCTCCAAGTTTTAAGTCTCTACGACTTACAGTTTGGTCTGTGTAATCAGACATTGCCTCCTCTCACGTGACTTTCCGGGTCTGTTAAAACTCAATGGGCTCAGGGGAGGTGAGAGAAACGTGGACTTCTGCTGTAACTTTACCTGTCTCTGTTGGACAATGTTTCTTTAGAAAAACAAGTGATTAATAAACTTTTTAATATTATATTTTGCAATATTGGGGTTGTTTTATTTTTGTAGACTAATCTGAATTAATTCTCATATCACATATTTTCAGGAAGCCTCTTTGGAAGAAGCACCCCTGATACAAACTCTTATTTTGCTACTCCCTGTTTTATGTTATTATTATTAACATTGATAGGCTATTATAATCTTAAAATGCAGAATATATAGTTAAGTCATTGATTTTGAAAAAAAAAAAAAAAGACCACTGTATTCTCACGTTCTCTGGACGTTTCTTTTCCTTCAACCTTTTGTCCTGCTGCAGATGAACTATGCAGACCTAATGGGAGTAGTTGAAATGTGCAAATCAGTATGTCACTGCACCTTGGCCTTATTTGTCCTAATTACCTCAGGCTAATTCACAGTGTCTTGCTTTAAATGGTTTCCAAATGAAGTCCTGGAGGAATCTTGTGGCGTTAACAATATGCTTGAGATGGAGGATCCGTGGTGAATTACCTCACTGCCTGCTGCTTCAGATTGCTGCTGCGAGATAAAACCGCTCCTTAATTGCTGGTTTAGGATCAGCTTCTCGTACACAAACTCAAATCTAATATGTGCTATAAGTGGTTTTCTAAACTACTAAATTAGACCGCTTTTCCTCAATTCCCACCCTCCAAAAATATGTTAGCAGGTTCTTTTAAAAGTTAAGGCTCCAGAAGGGGGTTTTCACAGCTATAGAAGAACCATTTTTGGTTCCCCAATTTAGTAACTTTCAGGTAACAGTTTTAGAATATTTTTTTCTTAGAGTGAAGAACATTATAATAATATAAAGAACCTTTTGTGCAATGGAAAGGTTCCATAGAAGTTAAAGGTTCTTCATGGAACTAATGATACTTTATATTTCATTTTCAAGTCTAACCCAACCAAGGCTGTTTGAAAAGCTGAAAATCCAACAAGTAAACTCTTTTTGCCCTTCTGATTCAGCTCTGCATCATCGCCAGTCTTGTTGCTAGCTGCACAGATTAACATCTGCTCGTATGTGAGCCAGTGCTGGTGTAATGTATAAGAGATGTTGCTGGCAATGCCATTGAAAGCTAATGACTAGCCTAGAGTATCTGCTCGTTTTGAAGTCATAATTAGGCTGTGAATGTGATGGAGGCTGAGCCCACTTGGAGGTGCTGGCATGCTAGTGTCCACACAGCTCGCTTTCTCAACAGAGCCAGACGTCCTGCTTTGCCCTCGCTACGCCAAAGGACAGATTGTGGCAAGTGACGACAGATGCCTCTCAGTATGTGCGTGATAGAGTTAGAGCGCTTACACAAGGGAAAGACTATGTTACACTTGTGTATATGGTGAGTAAAAAAAAAAAAAGTAATTTTATGTGATGTCCAGAAGGGAAAACTAGCTTAATACTTGCTGAGTAAGTAAAAAAATGCTTTTTTGGTGTCAAGGGAATTTTGGCAGAGTGTATAAAAAAAAATAAAAGAAGAAGAAGACATCTCAAATCTACTAAAAGTTGGAGACCTAGGATCCTCCAATCTCAGTAAAATCAATAGTTGTCTATAGAGTGTTTTCATGACATGTCATCAATCGGCCATATTGGTGGCACTTAACGTAACCAATGCCACTGAACTGAACGAAAATTGCATATTATTGATTATTGCTGCTAATGGTCAGTTATTGTCATGTTTTGGGCTGTACTAATCGGTCGGACCCGGAAAAAACATTTGGATTACTGTAGACTGTCAAAAGTTATATCAAATCAAGGAGGAGAGTGCAAAAAACTGTCTTGTGGAACAAAAGGCGTTTGTGGTTGGCCAAACTAAACCAGGATTTCCAGGGCAAAAATCTTGACATTACTCATCTGCAAAACGTCTATAGGATGTTTCCTATCAGATGTCAAACAGACGTCTATTAGTTGTCTTTAAGATGTTTATGATAAGTATTGGGGAAAGTTACTTTTAAAAGTAATGCATTACAATTTTGCATTACTCCCCAAAAAGTAACTAATTACGTTACTTAGTTACTTTTTATGGAAAGTAATGCATTGCATTACTTTTTGCACTACTAAATCTGGGCAGGGCTTGCTTGTTTGTTTATAATATAAAAAATTCTCATTTTGGCAAACGTAAAACCCCTTTCGCACCAAAAGTGAAATGAGTGCACATCAGGCTGAAAGAAAAGTAAATACTCTCAGTAGAAGAACACTCTTCAGCAATAAATAAAATGAAGCACGAATGTTAGTGTATATAAAATAATTTTTGCTTATTAGTATGGTTGAATTGGATCAAAGCAAAGATATTGGTTACTAAATGCATAAAGGATATTTGTGACCCTGGACCACAAAACCAATCCTAAGTAGCATGGCTATATTTGTAGCAGTAGCCAAAAATTCAATGTATGGGTCAAAATTATCGATTTTTCTTTTATGTCAAAAATCATTAGGATATTAAGTAAAGATCATGTTCAGTGAATATATTTTGTAAAATTCCTACTGTAAATATATTAAAACTTAATTTTTGATTAGTAATGCGCAGTGCTAAGAACTTAATTTGGACAACTTTAAAGGCGATTTTCTCAATATTTAGATTTTTTGCACCCTCAGATTTTCAAATACTTGTATCTCGGCCAAATATTGTCCTATAACAAACCATACATCAATAGAAATTCATATATATGATGTATAAATCTCAGTTTCACAAAATTAATTACTGCAGGTTTGCGTCATATTCTGTGTTTACATTTCACTATTTTTATTAATTTTGAGAAATACTACTCTCTTTTTTTTTTTTTTTTTTAAACGTTTTAGTTAATGCACAATATTTACTCCCGATTTCCCGACAGGAGACTTGTCAGTCAATAAATGAAAAAAAAAGTAGCTGGCGTTACTTATTTGAAAAAGTAACTCAGATATTTTCTTATAAATTCAAAAGTATTGCGTTACATTACTAGTTACTTGAAAAAAGTAATCTGATTACCTAACACATGTTAGTTGTAATGCGTTATCTCCAACACTGTTTATGATTTAAAATGTATGTAATACTGACATCTTACAGACGTCTGTCAGATGTTTTTACACAGCAGATGCTTTCCAGATTAGGTGATCTTTAACAGACATCTTGCAGATGTATTTGCGCTATCTGGGAACTGACCAAATCATGACGTAAGTGCAAACCGTCTGTGAGAACTCATACTCATGGTGAATCATGAATAATTCTGAAAATAGAGGTCAGCACACTGGAATTGTGGAAAATGTGCTAATTTTATTTGGTTATAACCCACGATTGGTGACTTACATATGAAAAGGACAATGCAAAGCAAAAACAACTTTTTAATATTCAGATCACATTGAGTCAGATAGAACAGCAATGATGTCATATCCTCAGGTGTTGAGCCTCTTTTCATCACAGGACATTAGTATTCCTGCAGCAGCGAGCTGTGATTGTGATCTCTGTCGGGGTATTTCTGTTCGTCTCAATAAGAGAGTAGCACAGCGAAAGTGACTTCACCGAAGGAGCTGAGAAGGATGAAAATACCATAAGGATCCTTGAGCGTGACTCTCAGCCACCCACACTGTCAGGCGTGGGAGGCAGAGGTAATTCTCCTGTGCCAGACACACGCAGAGAGCCGTGCTGATGGCAGTAATGCTACAGAACAACCAAATACCAGTGCGCTTTTTTTGGATGTTCCCTGTACTTAATATTGCGTTTTCGAAGCTAATATGCCCCTTGGTGCAAGTATTCTCTGGTTTCTTTTTGCTTGTGTTTTTACTACCTGCCAGCTTTGTGTTTTCATAACGCAGGTCTTGACTGAAGTGCTAAACCCTTGGTGAAAACTATAATGGTTTAGTAAAACATACACTAATTTCCGGAGGGAAATAACAGTGTTTAATCACAACCTAATGAGAATCTATTAAAGTATATTGTTCAATAAACAGCTCGCTCAGACACGAAGCTTCTCGAAACTTTGAATCTATTGAATCAATTGCTTCACAAAACGATTCACTGTTTTGAAGCTGATGTCAGAACAGTGTAAATGCAACTAAAACTCAACCGAAGCATAAAAACATGCTACAAACCAGCTGCAGATGATTTATTTAAAGTATTATCTGTTAAATACAATCAAAAAGTCATTTAAATACAATCAACAAATCATTTAATACTATTAATACTGTTAAATAAGTATTTTTATAATAAGTTTATTATTATTTAGACCTCGGTTAATCAGGTAATCTACAAATCTTACTTTTATTATAGAATGTGATATTAAAATGTTTACAAATGTATAAAAATGAGGTAAAAACCATAGACACGGATTCATGGGTTCACAGAGATCGCCTCCTAGTGGCGAACCATTGATGTTTCGAATCAGTTGTGACGTAGTGAAGCTTCGTTCACTGCAATCACGTGACTTCGGCGGTTTAAAGGGTTATTTCACCCAAAAATGAAAATTCTGTCATTAATTACTCACCCTCATGTTGTTCCAAACCCGTAAGACCTTTGTTCACCTTAGGAACAAAAATTAAGATATTTTTGATGAAATCCGAGAGGTCTTTTTGACTCCCCCATAGACAGCAAGGGTACTACCATGTTCAAGGCTCAGAAAAGCACCAAGATGATCGACAAAGTAGTCCATGCAACATCAGTGGTTCGACTGTAATTTTACGAAGCTACGAGAATACTTTTTGTGTGTCTTTCTTTCTTCAGTCGTAAAGAAATTATGTTTTTTCTTCATATAATGGACTGGTATGGTGCCCCGATTTTGAACTTCCAAAATGCGGCTTTAAACGATCCCACATGCGGTTATGAACGATCCCAGCCGAGGAAGAAGGGTCTTATCTAGCGAAACGATCGATTATTTTCATTTAAAAAATATAAATACTTTTTATTCTCAAAGGCTCGTCTTGCCTTGCTCTCCTTGAACTCTGTGTATTCTGGCTCAAGACAGTTAGGGTATGTTGAAAAACTCCAATCATATTTTCTCCCTCAACTTCAAAAATCATTTCAAAATCATCCT
>JAHKKF010528116.1:0-12314 GCA_019740295.1 Labeo calbasu | reverse complement strand
TGCAAAGTGAACATGCAAAGAAGATCAAACACCCTTAACAAAAAAGGTAAAACAGCGATATAGGGCGATTTTGAAGTTGAGGGAGAACATGGGATGGGTCTTTTTTGACATACCCTAACTGTCATGAACTGGAAAAAAACAGTCCAGGCAGAGTAAGACGTTTGGCATTAAAAAAGTATATAAATTGTATTATTTTTATGAAAATAACCGATCGTTATGCTAGATAAGACCCTTCTTCATCAGCTGGGATCAATTACAACCGCTTTTGGGATCATTTGAAGCTGATGAAATCGGGGCACCATATCAGTCCATTATATGGAAAAAAAATGCTGAAATGTTTTCCTCAAAAAACATAATTGCTTTACAGCTGAAGAAAGAAAAACATAAACATCTTGGATGACAAGGGGGTGAGTACATTATCGGTAAATCTTTGTTTTGGAAGTGGACTTCTCCTTTAACTATTTTGTCAATCATCTTGGTACTTTTCTGAGCCATGAGCATGGTAGTACCTCTTGGATTTCATCAAAAATATCTTAATTTGTGTTCCTAAGATGAACGAAGGTCTTACAGGTTTGGAACAACATGCCCCTGTTGTTTTGTCTCGAAACCAATTGTTTTAATAATGTTACAGATGTTTGGCAGTGTTGACATAACGATTGCTATTAGCATCAGATAACGGTGCACACTGTAACTTGGCAACTGTTTTCGCGACACGTCATCATTCTGCCATGTTGGTGGCACTGAATGTAATCAATGCCCCTGAACTTAAAGAAACTCGGATATTTTGCTTATTATTACTGCTAAAAATGGTCAATAATTGTCATGTATTGGGCTGTACTAATTGGTATGACCGGGAAAAACATTTGGAGTACTATAGACTACCAAAAGTTATAACTAATCAAAGAGAAAAGTGCAAAAAACTGTCTTAAGGAACAAAAGGCATTTGTGGTCGGCCAAAGTGAACCAGGATTTTCAGGGCAAGAATCTTGACAACATTGGTGTTTGTTCTTATCATTTCTGGTCAGCTAGGTGAAATATTAGGCTAATATCTTAATTAATACTGCATGTATGTATCTTTACCATCTATTAACTTTAGTTTGTCAAAATATTGTTCCCTTTCCTGCTTACTAAGTCCTTCTTTATATGATTTAGCAGCTTCCACACATTTTTTTCCATGGTTTAGACAGCATAATTAGCATAACTACGTACTCATTAGCACATTAACCATGCAATCCATGCTGTTGTTTACATCCAAGTATCTCCAATATGGCATGCATCCAGGTAACTGACCAAACCGTAATGTAAGTGCAAACCCTTTATTGTTGAAATATTAACATGATAAAACAATATTTTTGTAGCTCAATCTAGAATTGTTTAAGCATAGAAAATGCATTAGTAGTCTATGCTTGTGTAAAAGGTGGTTTTGTGAATAACATGTTTAGCTTTAATCCCAAATCTTGTCAGTCATCTTAAGAGAGCATACATTTGAATAGTGACTATCACTGCGGTCTTTTCTGAAGGGCTCATCCCTATGCCCTAATCCCTTTGAAGGGTTTACCCTCCAGAGTGAGGGCTTTGAAGGGATGAAGGGTGTAGGGGACCGGAACGCACATCTGCGTCATCTTCTCGAGCCAATTAAGGAGGGTCCGTCATCGCACGATTAAACCTGTGCAAAAAATCACGGAAGCTAAGTGTGCATCTGTTGCTCCCTTCAAATTCTAAAGGGCTATTTGAAGTGCCCAGTTTTGAGCTCTTCAGTTGGAAACGATCATTCAGCCATGATCGTTCTTTCTCCAAAGTGCCCTTCATAGGTGGATTCATCCAATTGGGACGCAGCATATCATGACTTTATCCACCTTTTTCCTCAATGCGGAAGTTAGCCTATGGTTGAGACTACTGGTTCATTATCCGCTATGGGGAAATAATGAGAAGAATAACATGCTGTAAATGGTAAAACTGTTGCACTACAAACCAGTGTGCTCACAACTAAGATAATATGTTAAAATAATATGGTAAGACACACCAATTTGCAATGTCAAGCAGCTAAACAAGCTGTTTTGTACGGCTAAAAATAGATAGATGCAGATGAGACCAGAAGCCAGACCTGTAAAATTTACAAATTATGGAAAAGGTAGAAAGAGGTGGATAAGAGAGATTGCTATAGATGTCCTTATATGGAAATGGTTTGGGCGTGTCTTATGCTAATCACTTGTTTAGAATAAACTGAATTCATTAACATGAGAACAAATTTATGCACAGACACACCTGTTGTGAATCTGGTGGAAGTTTTGCATGAGAGGTAATGAGAAACGCTTGTACTGTAGCTCTCCGCAAAAGTAATTGTTGTTTAGATTGTCTTGTTACATTAACAAGTCCATGAATATCAACATGATGGCTGAATTCTCTTTTCCCCTTATTATCTGTCATTGTTTAATACTCCGCTGATTTTCAGATGACACCAGCATAAATCACTATAAGCATTCCTGGACATATTGCCCATAGTTAATCTAAAAAGGCAATTTGGCAATGTATTCAGGCGTATCACAGTGTTATAGGATTATTCAGACCAGCCTCAGCATTTGGTCAGTATCCACATGACAAATATCATCTTCCTTCTGCAGCCTTAATTTACGCCTTTTTTCACCTCGTATGAACATTTCCTTTGCTGTTCTACCGGTCTGTTGAGGAGAACGAATTCTGGCCCCGCCGATGCCGGATGGCTTCTGCGGGATAGATATTACTGTGTGTGTCACAATCTGTAATTACTCGTGGACAGGATCTGAATTGATCCGCTGGTTTAATTCCCGAGGGCTGTGACCGCCGTGTCTCTCGGGTGGGGTTCAATTCTGTCTCTCAGAAATTCACTGGCTTTTGTCTAGACATGCGTGTTCCAGTGAGAATGAAAAGGGCAGAGGATGAGTATAAAGAAAATCTGATTTACTAGTTTATTAAACCGTTTTCTACAAATCCACAGGGGGAAATGAGGATGGAAGAGGAAGTGAAAGAGGAAGGGGAGGGGCTAATCTGAGTCCACTAAAAGCGCAGATAGATGCTCTAATCCCATTCACATGAAAAGATGACTTTGATAAACTGTTAGCCTGTGGTGATCCTTTAAAATGAGGAGGCAAATCCTTTTTTGGGTTTGGTTTTATCCACGTTTGACATAGTTAAGATAATACATTAAAATAATATGGTAAAACACATCAATTTGCAATGTCAAGCAGCAAAATTAGCTGTTTTGTACGAGACCGAAAGCCAGACACACAAAATTTACAAATGCCCACTCTTACAGGAAGAAAAACGTGGATTTATTCCAGTGTTTCAATTCCATTTGGTGTTTTGGGATTAAAAGTGTATGAAACACCATTTTACCTTATAATATGTGGTCTGCTTTATCATTTTGATTCACCCATTTTAAATTGCATGCACTAAAGTTAAAAAGTGTCATCTTTCTGATTATTATGCTACTACTTAAAACTGTCGCTGTTAACGTTTCATCATTGCTAGACTTTTATTTTTACCTCGGTGACTCAAAATGATGGACAATTCACATACAGTGGCATGCGAACTTTTTGGAACCCCTTGCAGAATCTGTGAATGATTTCAACAAAATAAGAGAGAAAATACAAAATGCCGGAAGAACTGACGCTGGGACGGTGCAATGAGAGCTGCTTATATAGGCTCGTAATGATGATTGACAGGACTGAATGATTAGGCTCCTCCCGAACCTACGTTTGGAACTTTATTAAAAAAGGTTCAAACATTCACATATTTTAATAAGAAAAATTTGGACATCTTCATTCTGTTCAAAATTTTCACACCCCCCATCAAATACGCAAAAGATGCTGGAAAACTGAAGAATCTGCAGGACCTGGAGGATTTCTCGGAAAAACAGTGTTCAGTTTAACTGTTTAGAATAAACAAGGGACTCATGAACAACCATCACAAAACAAAACAAACAAAAGGTCGTAGATCATCCAGACAAACACACACAATATTAAGAACCAAGGCTTCCCAAACTTATTTTAATAATTTCAGCTACTATAAGTACTCCTGGGAATTTTCTTTTTATGAGTTTGGAATTTATAATTACTCGCTGGACAATTTCATTGTTTTTAATTAGCGCTAGTGCAGCGTAATGAAGAACAATTTTACTTTCATGCCAAAAATCCTTAGGATGTTAAGGAAAGATCATGTTCCATGAAGATATTTTGTAAATTTCCTACCGTAAATATATCAAAACGTAATTTTTAAATAGTAATATGCATTGCTAAGAACTTCATTTGGACAACTTTAAAGGCGATTTTCTCAATATATATATTTTTTGCACCCTCAGATTCCAGACTTTCGGCCAAATATTGTCTATAAATCTCATAAATCTCAATTTCTAAAAATTGACCCTTATGACTGGTTTTGTGGTCCAGGGTCACATGAAATGCATACAGACTAAACAGCTTATACGATCAGTTATTTAAAGGACATGTCCCTAACTCAAAAGGTCTGGGCTTAAAGAAAATCCAGTTTCGCACTCATATTGTTAGAAGATGTGTTAATGTATTAATTGTACATTTTTTGTGTGTGAGAGAATATGTCTGAAGGAAGGCTTATTTCTGCAACAGGATTTTTATCCTGCATTTTTTTTTTTTTTTGAAAAAAAAAAAAAAACTCAAAATTGTTAGATATAAATGCAGAAATATGTGATATAATTGCAGTATTGAGTGATATAAACTCACAATTGAAAAAAGTTGTGATTACCTTTTTCATTTTTTTATTCTGTGGCAGAAAAAAATGAATTCTGAGATGAAAACAGAATTTTGTGAAAATAAGTCAGAATTATGATTTATATCCAGCAGTTCTGATATTTTTTTTTTCTCAAAATTGTGATTTGGTTTATATTTACTCTGTGGAATAAACAGACTTCTAAAACTTCTGCAGTGTACCATGTAAATTGAACAAACTGAAGTTATGAAGTTTATTCTGTGAACTCACTCTGCTAGTTTGATTTCTCACAAAATTAAATTAATTTGCTTTCAAACTATTCTGACCATCTCAAAATTAAAATTTGTCCTAACCACCAGCTGCACATGGTGGCTTTTCGGTCTGTAGCACTCTTCTGTGTCTTCAAACTTAAACCTACCCATCTCTTTGCACTTTTCAGGCCTGATTTCTTTGATATCAGCCACTTGCGATCTCTTCTCTTCCTTGACGTTATGTTCTTTGCTACCTTGTCTGTTAAAAATAGCATTCGCATCAATTATACATTGTGTAGGCTAGCATCTCTCCATTACATCCATCAGTTTGTTGCTTTCTGGCTTTTATCTGTGGCATCTTCTGATAAACACACTTTTCATTTTATCTTGTGGTGCACCCCTTTAAAAGCCCCATGTGGTGTTATTTTTGAGGGATTTGGGAAGAGTAGAGTGTGGGTTTAAGTGCTTCCTGCTTTGCAAAATGCAAAATCTGTTGTTATACAACATGTTCTCGAACTGCTAGTGCAAAGTAATATCCAGAGACATCCTGACTCTATTTATAACCGCTTTCGCTGTGTCATCATGGACAGAATGTGTGTATCATGGCACTGATTGAATTCACATAGACTCCATTGCAAATCAAGCAAAGCTATTGATGAATTCTTGCTCATTGTGGCAGTCTCGTATATTGTAAAAACAATTTTGTTTCCAGGCGGACAACTAACCCTTTGGCCCGTGATGAAGTGCGTCTGACTTTGAATATTTCCTTGTTTGTTTGTTTGTAACAGCTGTTGTTGTTGTTATTTAATCACTCACCCATGGAGTCAGTCTAGGTCTGTTAATTGCAATAATTACAGCCACTGTTCATTTGTCTGTGTGATTACATGTGCTACAGGGTTCCTGCTCCTTTAGTCCTGTAATTTGTGAATCAGTGGTAGTTAGACTTCATTCGAGCAGGATTTCAGCTGTTTTTATGTTTAGGTGAATCTCATTATAATATATGCAAGTCACATTTTAATTTAGAGACAAAATGTAATAAAATAGTATAATAGGGCCCTATGAAATCCGTTTTATTTTTTTTCCAAAGTCTGTTATTTTCCGTTTTAATTTTTCTGGACTCCTGGACTCCGCGTCGCATAAATCATAAGACCCTAAATACAATGTCTATGTCTTAACAGTTATATATTTATATTTATGCAGAAATATGTGGATTTGCAGTTGTTCTCAAAACCAAAAGAAAAAAAATATGCATAATGGAAATTATTTCGAACGTTTGCTTTATTTTTCAAATTCTCATTACTGTAATGCATCCAGTGGTTTTGATTGTACTTTTACAGCAGGTATTTTTACTTCTCAAATATAGAATGTGGCCAGTAGGTGGTGACAGGTGACTGTCTTTATGAGTGAACCTATTCTATCAGCTGATTCTTTCAAAAAGAACTGGAACAAGTCTGGAACAAAAGAAGTGATTGTGATCACTGAATCATTCGCTCATTCGATTCATTCCACAGATTCATTCTGAAACGAAATGTGTGACTTGCTGTCTTAATATGGAAGAAATAGTAAGAGCTATTCTGAATTTAGGGGGTGTTTACACAACACCGTTTTCTATAAACGGAAAATGTTTTATGCATTTTGGTTGTTCGTTTACATGACAACAGTAACCTGTGAAAACAGGTTTCAAAGTGCAAGTTTTTGAAAATGATTCAGTTATCGTGTAAACATTCAAAATGCAAATGTGTAAAAATGTACTACCTGTTCATTCTATAGGAAAGTGACATTGCCAACTACAGGCCTGGCATGTATATTGCAATTCTTTTATTCAATTCTGTGTGAAAGGGAAATCGTTTTGACAACGTTAAAAAGGCAAACAAAAAAAATACAATTTTTAGTGCAATCGTGCCTATTTGGGGTCGACAAAGCGTTTTTTGGTTATTCATATCGGTCATTTTCAGAACCGATTTGCCTGTAAAATTATTTAAAACATTTAAAGATTTTTTTTTTTTGTCAGAGTTCTTGTTATGCTTAATTTTGACATTAATTTTTATTTTTACACCAGCCAAGTTTTTGAACAGAAATATTTTTAATATTTTTAAAAGAAGTCTCTTCAGCTCACTAAGTCTGCATTTAATCGATCCAAAGTGCAAAAAAACACACTCAAAAGTAAAATTTTGAAATATTTTTATTATTTAAAATAACTTTTTTTCTATTAGAATATATTTTAAAATGTAATTTATTGAATTTTTAGCATCCTTACTCCAGTCACATAATCCTTCAGAAACCTTTCTAATATTCTGATTTGCTGCTAAAAAAAAACATTTATTATTATTATGTTGAAAACAGCTGAGTAGAACTTTTTCAGGTTTCTTTGATGAATAGAAAGTTCAGAAGAGCAGAATTTATTTAAAGCATCCTTGCTAAATAAAAGTATTAATTTCTATAATTTTATTCCCCCCAAAAATTATACTGACTACCAAGCTTTTGAATAGTGTATAATGTAACAAAAGCTTTTTATTTCAGATAAATGCTGATCTTTGGATCGTTCTATTCATCAAAGAATTTAGAAAAAAAAAAAATTGTTGTATTCAACTGTTTTAAATATTGGTGACGATAATATTAATAATAATAATAATAATAATAATAAATGTTTCTTGAACAGCAAATCAGCATATTATAATGATTTCTGAAGGATTATGTGACACTGAAAACTGGAGTAATGATGCTGAAAATTCAGCTTTGATCACAGGAATAAATTACATTTTAAATACATACTAAATAGAAAACAGTTATTTTAAATAGCAAACATATTTTACACTTTTCAGTTTTGCTCTTTTTGCTGTACTTTGGATCAAATAAATGCAGGCTTGGTGAGCAGAAGAGACTTCTTTTAAAAACATTAAAAATCTTACTGTTCAAAACCTTTTGACTGGTAGTGTATATCGGTTCAAAATATAGGTTATTGATCTGCTTGATTTGTAATAATCAGTATCGCATTGGCCCTGAAAAACACATATTGGTCAACCCCCAGGGATTCACTTAACCAATTTGATCAAAACTTTTCAAAAATTCGATCTGTAATTTTTTTCAGATTACAGATGCAGATTCTAGCCCACAAATCTGCTTTAACATCATTATGATTATCCCCACCTAAAAAGGGCAGACACTTTCAGAAATGAGAACATTAAGATGAATAACTTAGCTTCATTACTTTTTTTTCAATCTTCAAGTAAGTTATAATGCTAACGAGATTCCATTATCATTCCATAATTTAGCCAGAGGTGTAGAAGACTCATTCCGAAGTAGGCAGTTCCACTTTAAACCACTTCTTAATTACCGACAGTGTTTTCCTGGTAAATGCCCGAACGCTCAAACACCGCCTATAGCAGGTGCTCGTCACAATGACTCTAAATAGATTTTCACACCGATGCGTGGAAATTGCATTAACACATTACAGTAGACGGTATGCGAGTATATTTAGAGCGTGTGATGGTGTGGCTCATGGGGAGGATGCGTGCACAGGGACCAGAGTTTCCAGAGCTGTGAGTGTGACTTTGACACATTCATCCACTGTGAATCTCATTAAATAGACTGAGCCTGGTTAGGGTTTAAGGGGCATGTTACTCCATGTATACCATAATGCAGCTGAGCTTTGTCTACCTCACTGTTTCCCAGCACAGGTGCCTACCTGGGACCAGGGGTGCCATCACGGCCCATTACATAAATCAAAGAAGCCTGGATTATGACACAAACTTCCCGCAATTAAAGCCAATTCAGCGCCCTCGCCTGTCCATGTAGATCTCTTTACTTTCAGATCAGAATCACAGTATTTTTGTATCATTAATGTTACACTACTGTATGCTAACATACTAACTGTATTTAGGTTAAGAAACTGAATTTCATTCAGATTTTTCTACCTTCAATTTTTATATATGCAGTGGATGGTGAACTTGCCAGTCGAAGCAGCTCATAATAGTACAGTGAAGGTGAAATATTTGTTTCTCTTTGAAAAAAGGACATAAATGCTGTGCACTAAGCTGAGTGATGATTCAAATGTAATTGAACTGTTTTTTTTTTTCCAGTTCATGACAGTTAGGGTATGTCGAAAAACTCCCATCTCAGGTTCTCCCTCAACTTCAAGATCGCCCTATGTCGCTGTTTTACTTTCTTTTTTTTTGTTTGATCTTCTTTGCATGTTCACTTTGCAAAGACTGGGTTGGTACTTCTGCAGTGATGTAGGATGTTTTTGAAATGATTTTTGAAGTTGAGGGAGAAAATACGATTGGGGTTTTTCGACATGCCCTAACTGTCTTAAGGGCAGAATTCACAGAGTTCAGGCAGCGCAAAGCAAGATGAGCGTTTGAGATTAAAAAGTATTTAAATTGTATTATTTTAATAAAAATATTTTAAGAAAGACATGCACATCTTGGATGACAAGGGGGTGAGTACATTATATGTGAATCTTTGTTTTGGCAGTGGACTTCTCCTTCAAATAGACTTTTGCGGAGCAGGGCGGAAGAAAAGTTCCCATTCAGTACATTCCTCTTTCTGTTATTCCAGTAATTAAAAATGTAGTTACAGTGCCTTGCGAAAGTATTCATACTCCTTCATTTTTTTTTTTCATGCTTCGTTTTGTTGCTGCCAAATGTTAAACTGCTTAAAATGACTTTTTTCCACATCAATCTACACTCCATACACCATAATGGCAAAGCAAAAAAAAACAAAAAAAAACAAGTTTTTAACATCTTTGCAAATGTATTAAAAATAAAAAACTAAAAAAGTATATTGCATAAGTATTCATACCTTCAACTCAGTACTTAGTTGAAGTGTCTTGACAGCCTTGAATCTTTGATGCGACAAGTTTTGCACATCTGCATTTGACAATTATCTGCCATTGTTCTCCTCACTTCTCCACCTCTCAAGCTCTGTCAGGTTGGTTGGGGGCAGACGCACATATTTAGGTTTTTTTCAGAAATGTTTGATTGGGTTCAAGACCAGGCTGTGGCTGGGCCACTCAAGGACATTCACAGAGTTGTCTGTAAGCTACTCTTGCTTTTGTGCTTAGGGTCATTGTCCTGTTGGAAGGTGAACCTCCTGCCAAATCAGAGGTTCTGAATGCTCTGGACTGGGTTTTCATTAAGTCTTAATATTTTGGTGCATTGAGCTATTCTTGTACTCCGATGAGTCTCTTAATCCCTGCTGCTAAATAACAGCCCCACAGCATGAGGCTGCTACCAGCACAATTTACTTTTGGGATGGTACTCTGTAGGTGATGAGCTTGGAATTGAGATTCATCAGACAACAGAATCTTGTTTCTCACAGTTTGAGGGTCATTTAGGTGTTTTTTTTTCCAAACTCCAAGTGTGTTTTAATATGTCTTCACTGAAGAGAGGATTGGGTTTGCCCACACCACCATAATGTCCAGATCAATGGAGTGTTGCAGTGATGTTTGTCCTTCTGTAAGTTTCTTCCATCTGCATATATGATTTTGGATTCAATTGAATTTACCACAGGTTAAATTTCAACTGTCCCAGATGAGAGTGTGAATAGTTATGCAATGGAATCATTGAAGCTTTTTATTTTTAATAAATTTGCAAAGATGTTAAAAACCTGTGTTTTTGTTTTGCCATTATGGTGTATGGAGCGTAGATTGATGTGGAAGAAAAAAGTAATTTAAAGCAGTTTAACATAAGGCAGCAGTGTAACAACATGAACATATTAAAGGGTATGAATACTTTTGCAAGGCACTGTAAGTTAGTTAGATAGTGTTGCTTCTTTTAGTTAGCTACTTCCCAGCACTGCGGCTTCAGTTGACTCGTTGGTGCACATTAGTTTTCACACCAACTAAATGGACTAAACACACCAAAAGCCCTAGTGTGAGGGCTAGAGACCAAAGCAGCCGGTAGGCACGCTTTACTAAAAAACTGAAGCCATGAGCACTGGGAGATGTGTTGGATTAAAAAAAAGCCTTAAAAAAGGCTTCACAGTCCCCGAGGATGAACCGAGCGCAGTAATTAAAAAAGAAGAATTAAGGGAGTGCACTTGCTGTTCTAATTGCTTCACTGTTTTATCCATGACAGGGGGAGAGTTGGCACCAAACGACCAGTCAGTATTCATTACTTCAGTGGTTTGATAGTTTGCTCGCCATCCTAGTGGACCCCAGGGGCTTGCATAAGACCTGCACCTGGTCTACTTGATCTCATTAAAAGGATTTGCTCTAATATCTCATTTCATGCTGATCGTGGTAAAGCTAATTTCATCCGGATACGTCCATGGCTTACCACATCTATATGATTTCTTCTAATGCTTTTCCTTCCATCACCTTTATAATGGCAATATCCTTCCTGCTTTCATGTTTAATAGCTGTAATTTCACTACTTCCCAGTTTGAGCCTGGCCATGCCACCACTTCCAGAGTCCGGCTTGTTTTTGTTTCATATCGGTTTGTTGTGCTTGGTTTCTATCCAGCTCACTGGTGGCATCTGCCCAGCCCATCCGCTGCGGTGCGCAGCGACAGATGGTACACCCAGCTGGTGTCCTCGCTCAGCCCCTCTTTTCACGGGTCATTCAGCCGTGACCCTAGGAAATACAGTATAAACTTAACCCAAACTGCCATTTTGCATTGCACACAGTACTTAGAGAGGATAGTGTAGTTTCGGAATTCTGTTAAGAAAGCCTGAATATGAAATGATATTGAGGTGAAGTTGCAAACAGGATTTGTAGATTTGTCATTTAAATTTAAAGTAATTTCTGATGCTGCATGTTGTAAGTGTAGTTTTGCATTTAATTTTTTGGTATAAATTGTCCATTACAGGTAAGAAACATTAAATGACATTATTTGTTACAGATCTTAAAAACTAATGAGTGTACACTTGAGGTCAAAACTTGACATACACCTTGCAGAATCTGCAAAATGAGGGATCATACAAAGTGCATGTTTTTTTTTTTTTTTAAATTTAATACTGACCTGAATAAGATATTTCACATAAAAGACGTTTACATATAGTCCACAAGAGAAAATAAGCTGAAATTATAAAAATTACCCCGTTCAAAAGTTTACATACACTTGATGCTTACTACTGTTGTTACCTGAATAATCCACAGCTGTTTTTTTGTTGTTGTTGTTTAGTGATAGTTGTTCATGAGTCCCTTGTTTGTTCTGAACAATTTAACTGCCTGCTGTTTTTTTTTTTATTTTATTTTATTTTATTTTTTTTTTAAAATCCTTCAGGTCCCACAAATTCTTTGGCTTTTCAGCATTTTTGTGTATTTGAACCCTTTCCAACAGTGACTGTATGATTTTGAGATCCATCTTTTCACACTGAGGACAACTGAGGGACTCATATGC